>APFE031398869.1:115157-165654 GCA_000404065.3 Pinus taeda
AAAAAAAAACTAAAACATAAGAAAATATATATATTCAAAATAATTTGCAGAACTTTTTTAAACACTTCCCTCCATTCTAAGAAGCAAAAATAATAATAGAAATAAGGACAGGCCAAAAATCTTCCTTTCCATAGTAAATGTTTCACGCCAGTCATTCCACTCACTCAACTTATTCATAAAATAATGTTATTTCACACTCTTTTGGCAAATCCTATTGAGCTTTGCTTGTGATATATATATTTCTTGATGGAGTCCTTGATATATTGATCAAGTTTTGATTCCTTGGAGATTAATTAGAGCAAAGAAAACATGAGTACTCTTAATTCCAAGTTCAATGCCTCTAATGGTGGACACGAGGCAGGGGAGGGGTTGCTATCATGGTCATAACTCCAATTTCATTGTCTCTAATGGTAGACTAGGCAAGGGAGGGGATTTCAATTGTGGTCATGGTCGTGGAGTTTTCTCTTTTACATTATATTTAGGGTGTTTGAAGCAATTTGAATGGAATCATTGTCGTCACTAGGTATAATGGATAAAATGAAGTAATATTTGTGAGCATTTGTTCTTGAAATAAAGCTTCCAGTAACTCTTAATTTAGCAATCACGCATGGACATCATAAGAAACATTCACAATATAATATGAAGGACAAATGGGTACCTACTTCATATGCATTAAAAAATGCTTCTACTACTTAATGTGAATTACAAGTGTAATCTTAGTTGGATCTCCAATATATCTTAAACCATATTCTCATTCTATTTTTTAGTACTATTAAATGTTATTATGTCCTACCTAATTTTATGGTTGTCATTGTAATAAAAATATGCATTGTGCTATAGAATTAGTACTAACAAGTAATATTGATTTTTTTTCCTAGACGCTACATGTAATGGCCACGAAGATGATGATACAGACTATGTTTAGATTACATTATATATCAAAGATGATGATGATGAGGGTGGCGATGTCATTCATGATGATTATGTGGATGATATTATGAGGATGGTCAGGATGATGATTATGGAAATGATCATGAGGATGACCTTGACTATGATTTTCGTGGTGCTAGCTAGTCATTCGTTATCTTTTATATTTAGTTAGGATGTCTTAATATGGTAATCAAACATTTGAATTTTAGTTGATTCGAATAATGATTATGATACTATTAGTACTATCTTATTACCTTATGAATATGTTGAAAATTGTTTACATTTTCTAGGAAGAATTATTGCATATGATGAGATTCCTATTTTTTTATGGATGTTGTGAATTTACCTTAGAATAATGATATCTATGAAAATTTTTTATTTTGTAATCATACATTGACTTTTAGTTGATTTGATTAAATATGATGATGATATTATCGTTTTTATCTTGTTATTTTATGTATATATTGAAAATTTTCAACATTATTTGCATGGAGAATTATTATGTATGATGATATTACTATCTTTTATGGACATTGTGAATTTACCTTAGAATAATGGTGTTCACGAAATATTTTGATCTAATAATCACACATTTGAATATTAGTTGATTTGATTAAATATGATGAGGATATTATTAGTATTATCTTGTTACTTTATATATGTGTTGAAAACTGTCAAAGCTTTTTTATCGAGAATCATTGTGTATGATGATATTATTATTTTGGATGTAATGTTGTGAATTTACCTTGGAATAATGATATTTGCGATAAGTGTTGATTTAATAGAGATATATGTATATTGAAAATTGTCAATGATTTTTTGATGGAGAATTGTTATATATGATGATACTACTATCTTTTTGATGAATGTTGTCAATTACCCTTAAATTTGTTTACAAATATTAGGTCAACAATTTTAATTGTGATTTCTTCTTAAATGTGTTATACATGAAAATACCTCCTCATCATCTTGGAGGAGAATGCTATGTTGCTGGTTGAAATACCCCTTTCTCCTAGACTATATAAGACTATAATACAAGTTATGTGCCATGAGGACCACATTATCCTAGTTTATAAAAACTTGTCCCCTTCATCTAAATTTTGTTACCAAAATTCTCATGAAGTCACAAGGAAAAAATCTCGAGTTAACTAGAATTTGACACTGTTGTTCACTTTCGGAAATTCATATGGTGGAATGTGATATCTTTATCCTCACATTTAACTTTTTCCTAAAAATGAAAGCATACAAAAGTGGGAAAGAGCCATAAAGCATGGGGAAGATTTTTCCTAAGTAAAAAAGCATCTAAAATGTGGAAAAGGTCATTTTTATATGAGGAAACATTATTCACCCAAGATATTTTTCCCAAATAGAGCTAATGAGGAATTTGGGAAATATTAATAGCCTTCACTTTCCTATATATTGGAGGTTTGGCCATTGAGAAAAGGATGGGAATTCGTGTGTTGTCACACTGCTGAGATCTATCTTGAGAGGGAAAGTTTTGGAGCTAGGAGTTGGGGGAGGTGCTATTGCAACTGCATCTGATGGTTGTAACTTTCCTCCAACTCCTTTATTAATATAGATAAGTTTTTCTTCATTCCATATGCTGATATTCATCCTTTACTTATTCTATTTAATTAATGAATGTATGGGATTTTTGTTTATATTTATTTATTCAGTAATATTTATGTTTATAGTTTTGCTTATCAAGATATTATGTTGTGAAGGGTGCTTTTTCCTCTCCCTTATGAGTAGGACCAAGCTTTGGAGCTAACTAGGAGTGCTTCCTAGCTACACTAAAAACTCCAACAAGACCTGCATGCGAGGACTCACACAAATTCCTTCTCTTTTTCTTAATCTATACTCTACATCTTGATCTACTAATAATCCTGATCCATTGAACAACCTTTCTCTTAATAAACCTGTCCTAGGTTTCCAGGATAAACTTAGAGGGTTTTATGTTCATCTAACCATGCATTAAATCCTACATAAAAATGATATTTAGAAACTGTAATATATTTCACTATGTAATTGAAATTAGTAAAATGAACCCATAAAGGGGGTCATAAATGGAAATAAAAGTAAAACTCTAAACAAGAAGCCAAAATTGGATGTAACCATGGATGCAAAATTGGGAGTAGAATTTGATGTTAAACTATCCATCAAAACAATATGCAAATAATGACACAAAAAAGGGTTTTAAAGTAAAATTTAAAAAGGGTGCAACACTAGACACAAAGAAGGGAACAAAATAGGGCATACAAAAGGATACCAAATTGGGCGCAAACAAGCATGCAAAAATAGACACAAAACTGAGGATGCAAAGAATGGTGTAAAATTAGGATGCAAAATTGCAGGCCAAAAGGATGTAAGAAAAGACACAAAACAAGATGTAAATGGGACTAAAAAAGGGTGAAATCAAGATGCCAAAAATGATGCATAACTAGATGAAAATTTAAACTAAAATCTATGTAAAAGATGAGATGCAAATGTGGACACAAAATGTGGCAGAAAAAAGGGTGCAAATTTGGATGCCAAAAATGATGCAAAATTAGGCCCCAAAAAGAATGCAAAATTGGACATAAAAAATGGTGCAAAAATGGGCATAAAAATGGTTCAAATTTGGATGCACATTGAGATGCAAATTTGAATGCAAAACGAGGTGCAACAAATGATTCATAACTTGGTGCAAAAACAAATGCAAAAGTAGACAAAAAAATGGCCCAAAATAGAACGTAACATTAGACACAAAATGAGATGCAAAGGTGGATGCAACACATGGCTCAACATAGGATTCAAATTTAGGTGCTCAAAAGAATGAAAAGTTGCATGAAATAAATGGTGTTAAAAATGATGCTAAATTGGATGAAAGAAATGGTATTAAAAATGATGCTAAATTGGATGCAACAAATGATGCAAAATTATATGCAAAATATGGTGCAAAATAGGATGCAAAAAAGAGAGACAAATAAAATGCAAAAGTGGATGCAAAAAATGGTGCAAAAATGGATGCAAAATTTGGCACTAAATCATATTTAAAATATGGTGCAAAATTGGATGCAAAAAATGGTGTAAAAGAAGGCAGAAAAACTAGCGCAAAAATAGATGTAAAAATAATTACAAAATTAGAAGCAAAAAATGGCATAAGACTAGATGCAAAAACTGGCAAAAAATGGATGAAGAAAAGGCACTAAATCAAATGAAAAGGATGGTGTAAAACTCGATGCAAATTATGACACAAAACAAGAAGCAAAGAATGGCACAAAACTAGAAGCAAAAAATGGCACAAAACTAGAAGTAAAACCTGTTGAAAAATGAAATGCTAATCTTGGTGCAAAATATGATGCAAAATTTGGCATAAAAAAAGATGCAAATTCTGGTGCAATAAAGGACACTTTAAAAATTGTACAATAGAGCCATATTTAGTGCCAGGCTACTCATGCCAATTGAGAAAAAAATGCACTAAAATATGGTGCTAAATCTAGCGCAAATTGTTTGTTTTGTTGTAGTGATTTCTAGTATCAAGGATGGCCTACACAAGGAATTTTGTGCTATTCATCTAAAATTATTTGTTTAATGTTTTTTTGATTTGGAACATACATTCTCCCTCTATAAACCAACAAACATTTTTTGTTTAGCTCCTATCCCTGCTGTTGTTTGTTGCTCTCCAGATTTTTAGCTTGCTTCCATAAGGTTTTATATTCAAGATCTTGTAGTCTTGCCTCAATTTGCTCTGCAAATGTGGTACGCACCTCACTAAAAGAGACTTCATATATGCAATTTAATTTTTGGCTTAAAGCATCAGCAACACGATTTTCTTTTCCTTTTATGTGTTTGATGTCAAAGTCAAACTCACTCAGGAAATCGACCCAGTGGACCTGCCTAGCATTCATAGTAGTTTGTTTGAAATAGTTAGTTAAATTATGATGATCTATCATTAGTAGAAACTTCTTACCCAATAAATAATGTCGCCACATTTCAATGCATAGATTAGTCCTACCAGCTCCATATCATAAGCCAAATACTTTTGTTCATGCTCTTTAAGTTTTCGTGACTCATAAGAAATAACTCTACCTTCCTGCATTAGCACACCACCAACACCTTCCTTGCTGGCATTGGTGTAGACAATGCATTCTTTGTTTGGGTTTACAATACTTAGAATAGGTACATTCATAAGCAAGTGCTTTAGCTAGTCAAAACTTGTTTGTCAATCTGAGGTCCAAGTGAATGTTTTCCCTTTTTTTTGCGGAGAAGTAATAAGGTATGCTACCCTGGAAAATCCTTCAACAAACCTCCTATAGTATCCATCTAGACCCATGAAGGACCATATATTAGCTACATTTTTTGGTACTAGCCATTCCATTATAGTTTTTATTCTCTTCGGGTCCACCACAATCCCATCTTTGGTTATGACGTGTCCCAAATATTGAATTTGTTCCTTAAAGAAATCACATTTGATGTACTTGGCCTATAGTTGGTGCTCCCTCAAGGTTTTTAGAACAATGTGTAGGTGTTCCTTATGCTCTTCAATGTTCCGAGAATAGGTTAATATATCATCAATAAATATTAGTACAAACTTATCCAAATATTGATGAAAAATGTTTTTCATTAGACACATAAAAGTCACAGGTGCATTAGTTAACCCAAACGGCAACACAATGAACTCATAATGCTCGTAGGGAGTTCTAAAGGTTGTTTTGGCTATATCCTCTTCCTTAATCCTAATTTGATGGTATTCTGAGCGAAGATCAATCTTCAAGAATACTGTCACTCCCTTTACTTGGTCAAATAGTTCATTAATATGAGGCAAAGGGTATTTATTTTTAATTGTCATCTTGTTTACTTGTCGATAATCCATGCACATCCATAAGGTTCCATCTTTCTTCTCGACGAAAAGTACAGGGGCTCACCAATGTGAGATACTTGGGCCGATATAATTTTTATGAAATAGTTCTTATAGTTTCATTTTCAATTCAGTCGGTTTTGGCATGCTCATACACTAAGGGGTCCGGGGTACCAGGGCAGCTCCAGGGATCAGCTCAATAGTAAAATCTATATTTCTCTTTGGAGGCAGTGGCAGAATTTCCTTGGGAAACACATCTCGAAAATTCTGTACTAAAGGTATGTTTTCTAGACTTTCAGATTTTTCACTTGAGTTGATATACCCCACATGTATGGCATAAATCTAACATCCTTTTCGAATACATTTTTCTAGTTGAGAAGTTGTTTCAAGTGTTCTTTTCAGTGATCTTCGTATACCCTAAATTTCTTGTTTCAAACCCTCTTCATCGTTAATAGTTTTATCTTTACAATTAACGAGACGCCAACATTTTTATAACAAGTCCATACCTATTAGGATAGGATAAGACCCTAATGGTAAGACATTTTGATCTATTGTAATAGGCTAATCTGCTAGCTTTAGAGGGCAATTGCTAGCTTTAGCCAACACCCTTTGTTTTGTTCCTGTGGAAAGTTGCACTACCCAAGGGTTTTTAAATTTAATAGTTTTCAAATGGCATTGCTTAACCATTTTCAGACTTATGTAACTCAAAGTAGCTATTGGATCAATTAAAATAGACACAGTTTGGTCGAAGACCTTATCTTCGAATTCCACCATTGTTGGCTAGTATTATGCCTGATGATCTTCAAGGGTTGCATTGATCTTAGGAATACTCCATGCTACTTCACCCACAATTGATGCTCCCTGAAGTTGTGCCACTTGATTTGTTCCCTTGTGGCATGGACATTTTTTGACATAATGTGGCCCTCCATATCCCCAACACTGTACTAGCGGTCTAGCTGCTATCTCCACTTTTGTTCTCCCGGATTTCTCTTTTGTTTTGGACTCACCTGGGATTCTGAATCTGGGTTGATTTCTGTTAACAATCTTGTTTGGTTGACCTTTATGGGGTCCTTTGTTCCGAGAAGTCTTATTTCCGTTACTGCTAGAGACAAACCTTGTTTCCTTTTTATCAGACCACCTCTTTCTTCCATCACCCTTTGGTCTATTTTGCTGATAACATATACGAGCATTTCATATAACTTAGTCCATGGTCTTTGAGTTGTCAAACTTGAGACGTTCCTTCATGAATATCGGAAAATTGTTGATAAACCTTCGCACCTTTGCTTTCTCTTCCCGGGAACATATTGTAACAAGGATGTGAATTTTGTTATAAATTCATCTATGGACAGCTACCCCAAGCACAGGTTATCGAACTCTTTCACCTTCTCATCATAAAATCTTTCAGTTAAGTATTTTTTCTTGGAGTACCCTTGAAATTTTTGCTAGGTCATGTTCTGCTCATTAAACCCGTGTACCGTCTTCACCTCCTCCCACCACAAGGTGACCTTTTCTAGCAACTAATAAATGGCCAAGAGGGCCTTCAGATGATGGTCATATTCATATAACTCAAATTACTTATTCATGTAGATAATCCAAGCTTTAACAACTTCTTCCTGTTCACCATCAAGAGGGGAGGTTTGATTTGTCCTAACTCACCCTACAACTCAATTTTCTGTCGTTTTTGCTTTCATTGATCTGATATATTATCAAATCCATCCTCTCGATTTTCTTCACCTTCTTCCATTTCTAAGTTCTCATTTCTGAATTCCTCCTCTTCGGTCATGTTTCCATTTTCAAGAGTAGGAATCCTTTGGCTCTGATTCTGTCTATCAGACAGACTCTTCATAATCTTCTCCTATTCTTACATTAGTCTTTCATTATCTATCCATAGCCTAGCCATTTCGTCCTTTAATTCTTGTATTTTTTCAAATATATTAGCATTGGTATTGCGTGGCGCTTCTCCTAGTTGTACCCATACCTCAAGATTGGCTTCTAGAAGGGATATGGTCTTGTTCCTATTATGGGCCTAAGTGGAGAAGTCCAGTTCACCTCACGCTGCTTGTACTTTACTTCTTTATCTGTGCACATCACAACATTATTAATAATTTGTTCTAGACATCTCAGTTTTTCAACCTGGCTCTCATACCACTTGTCATGTCTCCATAAATTCACGTAAATAAATAAAAAAATTATTAATTCCAAATCTAAGCTATAAACTATAATGAAAAAGTAATGATTAAAGAATGGAACTGATAAATCGTTTGCCACAATGGATATATGATATTCTATAGTATATTCATTAATGTCAGAATTTATTATCACTGTACTCTTTGAATTAATTCATGTCATATTACATATGGAAAGGTTAATCACTGATAAAATGTATCCACCCATCTGAATGATCGTGGGAGCCGATCTCTGGAGCCTTCTGTCTGCTCTCTAGCTATTGATCCTTCCTCGGAAGCCTCGCCTCATTAACGGTCCTCTGTGACTGTGGTTCATCCAACGGAATTGTGTAAACCCTTATCTATTCCTTCGATTAGTCTGTGAGATAAAATGGTATGGTGTTTTGTTTCATCGACTTTACAGAGCTAATGGTTTGGCCCAAACTTATGGTTGGATTACCCCTTTGATGTTACAGTCAGCCCTCCTCGACTACTACATACTTTCTCTCATGGTGTGGTTGGTTGATTCATCTAGCATCCCATTGCTTTGGTGAAATGTCTCAACCTCTTGGCCCTAGAAGGTACAGTAGCCTTCCTGAGTTTTGATTTGAAATGCCATTAATCATTTCTTAGACTTTGTTGGGTATATGTAATTTTTTTCTTTTCTTCCATGTCAGGTTTCTCTGGAGTCACCTTATTACTCAAAGAAGGTCACGCAAGGCGTACCTTCCAGAATCCTATCAAGGTTTATCGTTTTACCCTATTGAGTTTCCGGGTATGTGAAAGGTCTTATTCTGAAATGTTATCAGGCAGCGGTTCTAGTTGCTTAGATTATTCTCCAGCCAGGTTTTATCACTCTGGTTCTCCTAATTTACTCTCCATAAGAGTTTGTGCACATGCCTTTAAGATGTAATGTCTGTAACATTGAATCTTAGAGCCATTTCTCCTTATTTGACTTTCCGAGTATGTGGCTAGTCCTGCCCCTATACGGGAGGCATTTCTTAATATAATTTTTATCAGTAGTTTTGGTACCAATAGTCCTTTTTAAGAAGGTTTTTGGGTTTACTATGTAATTTTGTTTTAATTACAGCTACTTAAATGTAAAAGAGACAAAGAGGATCTTTATACCTTGTATTGCATTCTATTTTCCTCTTTTTAAATTCTAGTTTATCAATAGCTCTTCATTGTTTCAATGTAATGAATATATTAGTTTGCATTCTCCAGAAATGGTTGATATCTTGTTGATTATGCTGTATAATATTTGTAGTTACTATTGAATGTGAATTTGTTGATTATATTCTATAATATTTGTAGTTACTGTTGAATGTAACCAGGGTTTTCAACCCAAGTTCTAACATTATTGTGCTTCATAATATATATCGGCTATAACTCATGGAGGTCGTTGTCCTCTGCACTTATAATTAATTCTGAGGTTTCTTATTTTGTGTGTAATTTCTTCCTCGCCAGACCACCTTAATTCTGTTAACACTTAGTTCTAGATATCTATGATTTTCTTGTTTCTTTTTGTTCAGGGTAATATCCTTAGAAAATATGCGGGTTGGGCATAAGAATGGTTTGGCCCTAAATATCAGATCCTTATTCTTTACAAATTTTTATGAGAATCGAGAGAATTTATTTTGAGTATTTAGTCATGTTAAAATAATTCTTTCCAGAACTGCAATACTATTGTTGACAGATTAAGTTTTATCTAGAAATTCCCTTGTTTGATTTCTATTTGCCCTTTTAAAGGGGTTTGCATGGTATTCACTTTAGGATTTATTATTCTAAGGTTTTTTCTACTCTTGCCATCAATTTGCAGATTTTTTATGTTAATTACTGTATATAATTGGACCCAGTTACAAATTGCTACTACAGGCCATCATACTTAGCTACTCTAAAGAAATATCATTTTTCAACTTTAATTGCAACCTTAATCTCATAGCATAAATGATTACAACAATTTCAAAATACTTATCTGGTTCCATATGTAACCACAGACGATTGTTGAAGTCAAACAACTGAGTTATCATATTTTCCTCCCAACCTTGAGACTTGCCTTCAGGCCCAAGTCTCCCCTCAAGCTGTTACTCACACGCAGGATGTTTCCTACAAGACTATCAGTCTTATTTGTCACAACTATCTAGTCTTAACCAGACTTAGCTTTCTGACAATTCCGCTTGACTCTTCAACACATAACTCTTCCTCTTTCTTTTCCTCCTTTTATCTTAGGTACCAATACCCTCTTGATTTCCTTTCCTTGAGAATAAATCTTCAAGGAAGTAGTTAGGGATAGGTAACTTCCTATCCTCACTACTTGACATCTGAGAACCATATGATTGTCATTGTCAAGATATTTACCTCATGTAAAACTTTAACCAAATTAATAAATTTATAAACTTAAATAGTAACATTCAATGTGTTTATTGCAGTAATTAAGTATTTACAATTACTGGGGGACATCACAAATTTCAAATTAAAGCTCTTTATCATTGTCTAATTTCATAATTTTAGGATAGATATTATTTTTAATTTTTAGCAATTACCAAAAAAAATTCATATTCCACTTAAAAGGTAAATTATAAAGAAAGTTTTCATATTCCACTTAAAAGGTAAATTATAAAGAAAGAAATTCATATTCCACTTAAAAGGTAAATTATAAAGAAAGTTTTCATATTCCACTTAAAAGGTAAATTATAAAGAAAGTTTTTTTTAGGTGAATTGGAATGTAATATGTTGAGAAAAAACACTAAGAAATATAGCTATAGTATTTTTGAGGTAATGTAAGTTTCCATTTGGAACAAAATATAAAACTTTTTTAAATATAATAATATTTTTTCTCTATAAAACATATCTAATTGAAATAAATAACTCTATATATCAAATAAATTGATTATAATTATATAACAAAATTCATTAATCATAAAATTATGATATAAAAATAACTTATAAAAACAAAAAAAAATTCCATTATTGATTTAATACATATTTTATTACATTTAAATATTAAAAAAATTATAATAATTTATTATTCATCCATTATCCTTTAAATGTTGAAGCAATATATATAACTTTTTTAAAAATCTTTTTATAAAGTAAATGATTTATGGTTGTAAGAATATTTTTTTATTTCAAATCTCCTTATTATTTATGGATTATGTCTGAAATATCTAAGTAAATATATAATTTATTTGAATTGATTTTATATAAAATAAAATAATTATTTTATTTTTTAATTTTTTTTATTATGTATTATATAAAATAAAAAGTCAAATTAATGGAATTATTTTAATTTTAATTATTGTTATATTTCAACAATTTATTTAAATATTAAAAAAAATTATAGTATTATATTTAAGTTTATGATTGATTTAGATTAACATTAAATTTTACGTTCAAATATAATATTAGTTTTCCTAATTTTTAATTTTTTGATAATGATGATTAACTTTTACTAATTTAAAAAAGAAATAGTTTAGTGAGGTTATTTAAAATTTTATCTCTGTGATCAAAAAGTAGGAAAAGAAGAATTCTAGGTCACTGTAGTTCACACAATCTAAGAGAAAGTGTTTTTCATCTTGGACTCTTTTAGTATCACAAACTAGGCACATTCTCTCACCCAAGATAACTTGGAAATAGACCAACCTCCAGTTTCACTCTGGAGTTAGTTCTAATTCACAATATTCATTCTCTTGTTAGCAATGGTTAAGACAAAAAAAGGGTAAATTTTAATATATAAATTATCTATATCGGTACATGAAATTGGACATATCTCATTGGGAAATAAATAAATTTCTTCTAATGTTTATAGTATGAATAATATGGGAAAAAATATATATTTAATGGTGGACCTTCACTATAAATTATTAGTCCCTGCCTGGGACTAATAGCGATCGATCGATCGCTGACAATCAATTAATTGTTCTTTTGACCAAATTTTTTTATGCTTTCCCAAATTTTATCCAAAGTTTTCGATGGCAATTTAGTGTCCTAGACAATTTATCCAAAGTTTTGATTTTGACCTCTTATTGGAAACTTCGCGCGTATCAAGGGAAAAATACACCTGCAAGGCTTTTCTTATCCAAAGTTTGAAAGGAACTAAGATATTTCGAAAATAATATCCTAACTTTATGTATCAAACACTTCAAGTAATGCTAATTTTGAAGAGCATTAAATATTAAATGTGTGAATGTTTGCGATCTATTTTATTACATTAGTATAGTAACGATGCTGCTTTTGATAGCTTACCATTTTTTCACAACTTGCGATTTGTTCTGGTGATAGCTCTAGCAAAGCCACCTGCCAATATCTCCAGCCACCTGTGACCTCTGGTTTCCACCGCAATGATGTTGGTTCTTAAGGCCACTCACGCATGCATCACAACTATTAGCATTTGGGAAAAGGTATCTTACCAATTCTGTATAAGTCAGTTTACGTTGCCATTTGTTCTTAGAGTAGAGTTCTTAGAAGCGATGTTCTTTCATTCCCAATTGATCGATATCTACCATTGTTTGTTTGTGATGCCCCGTTGGATTTGTTCCAAGAAATGGAGTGATTAGCTTACTCTATAGTTCCCCTCTGTAGGTGCTTGACGGTTAGTTCGACAATTAACCCTGCCATAGTGAAATTATGACCCTGCTTGGGGAGAAGGCTTTATACCCTGCGGATGGAGACAACTCTATCAGGGTTTTGAACTCTAACAGATCCAGTGGGAGGTGCCGTGACGGACTGGGTTAATGAGAAGCAAGATTATTGTTACACTTCTAATACTTGCGCTGAAGGTAAAGTATGTGGGCACTATACTCAGGTGGTGTGGAGAGATTCCAAGAGGCTCGGGTGCGCTCAAGCTCAATGCAAAAACGGTTGGATATTCGTTATCTGCAACTACGATCTGCCTGGCAACTATGTAGGGCAGAAACCATACTGAATTTTGATATCCCGACCATCATATCGTCTTAGTTTTCATTAATTTCCTTCTAATATTTCTCGTTACAGTATCTCTTCAACGTATGTGTACGTTGACGATGCATCTAAGTAAATAATTGTTGTCTTTCCCCATGAGAACAAATGCCCTTATCGAAGACGTTTCCCGATTTCAAATGATGGAGGGTAACTTATTTCGAAACCGCATAAATTGTTTGTATTTGGTTCTTAGATTACAAGGGACGATATACTGTTTTTATGTTTTTATTGACATACGTAGATAAATAGTATATGTTCTCGATTACAAGGGAGTGCATATTGTTTTCATCGTTAGGGGAGTTCGCAGATAAGTATTGGATTAAGACGTGTGAATATGGTCTTAGCTCTTATTATTGGAGTGTTTTGTTTTGTTTGTTTTTTTAATTTTGTTAAGGTGATTTTAAGTTTGAATTATAATTTATATATTGGATTAAGACGTGTGAGAATATGGTCTTAGCTATTATTAGTCCCTACCCTCCCCTGTAGTTAGCTATTGACATCTCAACCAACATGACAAGCCTAATAATAATGTAATGCAACTTGGAAAACTAACGAGATGTTGGTTATAGGTGGCCTCTTGAAAGTTCACTTGAAAACGCCCTACAAAATTACTTTCCTCTGTTCTCAGCGTAGGCAATATCATACTCGCCACTTTCAGAAATACCTTGGCCTTCAGTCCGAGGTTCCAAGCTAATTGTAATCTGAGTTGTTATTCCTCCATAGGCTAATAAACTGAGTCCTCCAGGTCTGTGTTTCTTCTTTAGTTTTGAGGTGAGGTTTGTCTTCTATAGATAACTGTCTGAGCCCTGAAACTATCAATTCCGAGTACTTCATTGTATACTTGACCAAGTAGCAACAGGTTCACGTCACCAAAACTGAGCTTCCTTAGATGATTGCTCTCTGTCCCAAGCTCCTACAGGAGACTCTCCACAATTCTGAGCTCTTATTGTCCAACAAAACCAAGTTTCTAACTAGTCCCAATAACTGGAATGCCCAAACTGTGAACTTCTTTTAGCTCTCCTCGGTCTCCTTGCCTAAATGCTCCTTCTCTGAATTCCTTAGATGTTCTTCACCAATTTCGATAACTAAAATGGTGAGTTCAAACTCATATTTATACACTTTTTGACCTTTAACGAAGAAACATATTCCTTGGAGGTGAGGCCATGTCGACCAACATTCAAAATTATTATATTTCAACTTGAAAAATCATTTTCTTTCAATCTAAGAGGAGTTAGAAGGCAAGTAAGGGCTTGTTGGAAAGGGGAAGTTGTCTTCTACAAGCCTATGCCAATTTCATCCTTAAATGAGGTCATTTTTCCATTAATAAAATTATATTTGTGAATTGTCACCATTATTTTATTCGTGTGTTCTTTCATGGTAGCTCTTATGGTCTCATCATAATCTAGGGCTTCTTCTTCGTAGACTTAGGGCTCCAAGTGTGTTCTTCATTAGGATTAGTGCATCTTCAACAAAGCTTGGGCAATATATATGTTTAGCGTTTGCTTTCTGGGCACACTCTTAATCCCCACGGCCTGTGATTCCTACAACAAGAGGTAACAAGAGGTTGCAATATGCATGTACTAAATAAAAATACAGGAGGCAACATATTTCTGCATCCCAATGGTATTATACAACTAATTTTCATGTTAAAAGTTGGCCACCTTCCGTGGAAGTAATTGGCTGGTCGAAACGAGAAGTCTTTAAATAGTCTACTGACATGTTGACTGTTTTCCCAACATTAAATAGATGGTGAGCGTTTGTATTGTTGGAGAGCATTTGTATTGTTGTTGTGGCAGATCTCTGAATTTTTGTAACAAATTACACATTGAATTTGGCATGTTGCAGAGAGCGTTAGTCTACTGACATGTTGACTGTTTTCACAATGTGTTGAGCTGACTTAAATAGATGGAGAGCGTTTGTATTGTTGGAGAGCATTTGTATTGTTGTTGTGGCAGATCCCTGAATTTTTGTAACAAATTACACATTGAATTTGGCAAGTCTACTAACATGTTGACTGTTTTCACAACGTGTTGAGCTGACTTAAATAGATGGAGAGCGTTTGTATTGTTGGAGAGCGTTTGTATTGTTGTTGTGGCAGATCCCTAAATTTTTGTAACGGATTACACATTGAATTTGGCATGTTGCAAATAGCGTTTGTATTGTTGTTGTGGCAGACCCCGACAGGGACTACCACCACGGCAGTGGCTCTGTATGGGCGGTGTCCCATTACATTTCTAAGTGGCTTCTCAAAAATCACTCCTCAACCATTAATTTTATAATATCTTTTAAGTATTTTATACTCTTTATAATTTTCAAATATTTCGGGGTAAGGGTGAATATAGATAGATAGATTGTGAAATTTAATATTTATAAATGATTTATTAATAGTTGAGAGGTAAAACACGTTTTACTTCAGGTCTATTTCACCCCAATTTTAGTATTTATATTGTTTATTTAATATTTAATTTTTATATGTTTTATCTAATATATTATACTTATTTATATTTTATATAATTTTTTTTTTTATTTATTAATATATTTTACTAAGTAATGTTCTAACTTCCATTTATCCCCACTTTCACTCAATATGTTTTGTTTTTATTAGTATATTGTATTTAATAATTTCCTAACCTCCATTTTTATATTGACATGCTTTACCTGATATCTATAGCACATTCACTCTCCAGGATCACATTCCCAACAATTAATTTTATAATATGTTCAACCATTTTATTTTTAATTAATAATTTTGATACAATATCTTTGGGATGAAATTATTAGGAAAACATATATTTAACATAAATTTTTTTATTCAAACGAATGGATAATTTGATTGATGGGAGATAATGGTACATAAAATGAATGTTTTTAAATAATATTTAAAAGTTTAATATTTTTAACTTAAGCAAAGGATATATATAGTTTAATATATATATATATCTCGATGGTTGTGAATTTTAGAGAGAGTGTTAGAATAGATATGTGGTAAAATATGTTATGTTTTTTCTAATATCCATTTTTACTTACTTTTTCTTCCTAATATCCATCTCCACCCAACCCTCATATATATTGTTCATAAGGATGATATTAATTAAAATATTAATTTTATATGTGTGTGTGTGAAGGTGGGAAATGTTGATTACAATATATAATGTTTTACTTTATATCATTCTTCATCCATAAACTCATATATGAACAAACTACTCTTAGAGAAATATAAAGAAAATTTGAGTAATCCTAGAAAATTAAGAGAAATGAACCCCATGATATCCTCCTCTTAAGGTTTCACATAGACCCACAAAGAACAAGACTATAATTAATTAAATTACAAGTATAACATAATATCCTATGCAATCTCATCTTGTTGGTGCTCTTCCTAGCTATGAGATTAAAGCTATATGTAGAGTGACCTAATAACTAATCGAGGATGCCCTTTTCTCAATATTTTTGAAACCTTAAGAAATATATGTTATATTCATAGCCCACGACACCTCATCATGCCATTATTAGTCCCTGCCTCAGCATGGGACTATAGCGATCGATATCGATCCAATTTCATATTAATTTGGCTGTACCGAATCATTTAACCAATGTTTTAAATAAACATTTCGTCGTTTCTTTTGTTTTATCCAAAGTTTAGAATTTGACCTCTTATTGGAGACCTCACGTGTCCCGAGGCAATGTTAGAGATCCAAAGAATTTTTATCCAAAGTATGAAAGGAAAACAAAAGTAAAGGGAGGTACTTACGTTTCGTTAAAGTTTGATGTCTTGTGTATTAAGATATAGAAACTTTAACCAAACTTTGATGTCATGTGTATTACACATTAATTCATATGAAATGGAAGACACTTTAACCAAAATTTCATGTTAAATTGTGTCACACGGTAGAGAAAAACTCTTGCATGTTAGCCTTCTACCATGTGCATGATGGCTCTTTGACACGCCATGGAGCCTGGCACAAGACTTGTCTCTAATCAGCTTCACCACTCGTCTTTAATATACCTGCTTCACCACCCACTTGCTTCTAATCTATTGCTTTGATTTACAATTTGATAGGAGTGCAACAAAGCAAATAACCTATCCATTCCACTGCTTTACATTATGGTTTGACAGTTCAATATGGTTCGCTACACTGATCTGTATCTTCAGTTAACACGACGATGGCGGTCGCTACCCCCTCTGCCCACATTGTCCGTTGTTAGAGGCCTCAAGATTCGGCTGCCAAATGCCGCTCAGTTATCGTGGGAAGCGTTAGGAGAGCTACGGAGTGGCAACATTGGGGGCTCAAGACTCGCACTGCAAAGATGGTAGCGTTGTTCTGGCCGAAAGAATAGGCAGCTGCCTCACCTAAGAAGGAGAGGACAGGTCGGATGGCCATGCAGGAGGAGAAGCCTAAGGTGGAGGATGGCATTTTCAGGACCTCCAGAGAGATTGATTTCTCCAAAGTCAACGAGCTATTATGATTTGACAGTTCAATAGGAGTGAAAGAAAGTAAAGAACGTAACGACCTTATAACAAAGAATGAAAGAAAGCAGGGATTGCAACAAAGTAAAGAACGGAATAACCTTGTACCAAAGAATGGAAGGAAATTTGGATTATTTTCGGACTGCAACTAAACAAAAATATGCCTTCTTCCAGAGCACATTTTATTCTTCCCTAAATTCAAAGATCTGATGAACTATTAACTCTAAAGTATCACAGCCTATAAGAAATTCTATAAATATGCCTTCTTCCAGAGCACATTTTATTCTTGCTATGCTCTATTTTTTTCTCTGAAAAAAAAAAGATCTGATGACGTATCAACTCCTAAAGGATCACAGCCTGTAAGAAATTTTACTATGCAAAATTGTGCTTCCACTTACTAGTTGTATAACGTACCAAATGCTCACCACTTTGGTGCCAGCGTTCTATCTCCGGTCCTTTTCTCATAATTTCAGGAGTCTTCCTCGCAGTTGCTCCATCTGCCAAGAACACAGTATGATAAATTTGAAAACAGAGTACTTCCCCCAGATATAACGATCATGAAATGTATCCAAAGTGTTAAAACTATGTTTTGATTAAAAACTGGATTCTAGTACTGTACTAATTGTATAATTTATGCTCTTTCTAATGGCATCAAACTAATACTGTACTGTATGGAAGGAAAAATCAATATTTCCTGAGCCTTTTGGGATAAAGAAACGTTTACTTTACAATAAGAATGACAAGGGTTGTAATACTGATACATCAAATTTAGGTGATAAGAAAAATGTACCCATGGAAATTTAATTAGTCCTCCATGTCAAATTTAATAGCCAAAAACAAAAAATTACCAGAAAATGATTCTAAGTTGTTTTTCCTTTCCTGTGCTACTGAAATTTCACGGAAAACTACAGGTTTGTCACCTTTCCGCCTCATGCGATGTCTCACCAGCATGAAGGCCACGTATTGCTTGATGTTTGTTGTGGCATACCACGGCAGGGACTACCGCCACGGCAGTGGCTCCCTTGTTTTATATAAGAGTATATCCCTTTTAATACTTTCCACAAATGAGCATCCCACCTCTCCTAAATAGTGAGGAAAATCTACAAAAATCATTCTTTATGCGACATAGTGCATAATGTTAATAGTTGTTGAAGCATAGCTTGGCATAAAATGGGTGAACCATCAAGCACATGATAGAACATGGACAACAAATCATCATGATCTAGTTACTAGTCCCTGCCTGGGACTAATAGCGATCGATAGATCGTTGACCAGCAATTAATTAACTTTGACCAAATAAAATTTTCGGTACATGTCAAGTTTAAACCAATGTTTGAAATAAAATTTTCTGCTCATATGCTTGCAAACAAACTTTTATCCAAAATTTCAACTTGTACCTCTTATTACCGGGGAGACTACATGATTTTGATGAAACTTAGGATAATTTGTTTGAAATTTAACAAATGCATATTTTGATGAAACAAATATTGAGGCAATATGATGTTATCCAAATTACGGTTGATATGCCACTTGTCTCATGCATAGCTTTGTGGCAAGCTGCATGTAATCACCTGTCTCATGCTGGACTGGACTCAATACTGTCTCACAATACTACCCTTCCATTACAGACGGACAACCTCTTTAACATAAGCTCAAATTCTTATGGACTCGTGCTATCTTCTAGATTTAGATTCCATAGATTATCTCTAACTTGACTATCCTTCACAACCTGCAAAAAGGTGAGTTTTTTTTTTACAAGAATGGCTTCAGAAGCGATTGAAGGTCCGCCTGTCCGGCGTTTCCATCTTCCTGTTACAGGTATTAAATCTCTCTTCTTATTTTTGGTTCTCTACTGTGTCAATCGTTTTCCCTCTTTCGGGTTTTAAGTTATAGCTAATACATAATCTTTCTTTGCAGAAACGAGAGGAATGGCTATGCATCCTGCCACAGCGTTGGGAGGCAGAACAACTTACAAGCCTGTCTCAGGACTTCAAAAAGAACCGGGTATGTTTATATCTTCCTATTTGGAAGCTTTCCTCGCTCAGCGAAGAGTGAAAGGTGCTTCAGTTTCCTTTAAAAGATTATAGCTTAGTATTTTTCGGTAGCACCAACTGTGGCTTCTGCCTATTAATTTGGTTTAAACATGACAGGACTCACGTTGCCACCCAGTGGGGTCTTTACGCAACTTGTCCTTCCAGTCTATTCGAGGTTTATAGTCTAGGGTCTTTTAGATTAAGCTCGATTCGAGCTGAGTTTTATACTCAGGGTTTGAGCTTCATATGTTGTAATTAAGAACAGAGTTATATTCCTGGTTAGTCATTGTTTAAGTTTCCTTACTTTGTCGGATGTATAATCTTGACCCACAACGGAATTGCTCGCTCTATCTTGCTCTCCAGACTCGGTATTATTTTTGTATCTTTGGTTAATGAACAGTGTTACGAGGCTCTATTTTTTTTCAAGGTTGAGGTTGGCAGCCAAGACGGCAATGTTGCGATCATTACGAAGGCTGACTACCAGTAAGCATATGTAGCCTCAAGGGTCTCACGATTCTCCCAGAGTGCCTAGCCACTAGTAAGTCCTATGCTCTGGCTATAACTATAAATTCATTTATTGTGCATTCCAGTCCTTTATATGTGCATAACATGTGAAATCTTTGCTTCTTTTATGCAGGTTTCCTCACTGATTTCAACCAAGTAAAGACCCTTTACTACCTTTTGTGTCTTGCTTAATCCACGACTTGTGTAACAGTACGTAAAATTTCTCTTTGTTCTTCATTACTCTTGATTTTGCTCAAGCTGTAACTAGGGTCTTCCAGGATGCAGGGTCTCAGGTTCGATGCTTGCTCCAGGAAGCTGGTATTTGCATCACATAATATTTTTCTCATAAGTACTGGTTCTAATCACTTCGCATTTTCTGTTGTTAAAATTCCGCTCTACCAAGCAAATCGAGTTTTGAATTTATTTCATTTTTTGATACCTTGGCATAGGGAAAATTTCCCAAATGTCTATGTGGTTATTTGTTCTCAACTTGATTTCCATGGTGCTGCTAAGTCTGCATAAATTTTATTACTGATACCTTCCTATTAGCATCTTGGGTCACTGTCCTTATTTCTAGCATCATTCAGATTTTTCCCAGTGCAGAGATCATGTGACCTGATATCGTTGAGGGTATTTTGCGGATTGAGAGAAGAATAACAAATTTCCCATTGACCCACAATGTTGGAACGTGAAACCCTTAGCAAGGTAAATATTTAAGGTTTTCCGTTCGAGGATGGTTATGGTCAAATTTCATTAACCGCAACTACTCTTACAGTTTTTCCATCATAACTAGGTAAAGGTTTTAACATTCACCTTGTTTTCTTTCATTCTTATCTTATATCCTAAACGCATTCTACATAAATCCATATTTGGTTTGAAATATAATTCTCCTGTGCTTTTTTTTCTTCCAGGTATCTACAACCACTTTTATTAACCTCATTTCGAGCTCAGATGAGAGGACATCATCATTAGTGTAGATGAGCTACCAGGCTTCCAAGTATGTGATCCCACCTTCTCTGTGACCTGAACACTATAGTTCACCTTGACCTTTTTGGCCAGTGATGTTAACAGTTAGATTACACATCCATTTAGGAGTAGTAGTAGTAGTAGTAGTATATATATATATAGATATAGATATAAGCTTATTGGGTTATCACCGTGTTGGTGTTCTGTCTCTCTTCTACTATTGTTTACTAGTCCATTGTATTTATCCTGGCTTCTTTCCAGCCTCAATCGAGTGCATTCCTGGGCATAACATTTTTTACTACTTTTTCCAGTGTGGTTCTCACGCCATGACTATTATGAAATTGGAAATAGGATAATTTTTCCCCTTTAGTATTTGTTAAAATGATTTGAGTTGTATTAATGAACTGTGTTTCGCATATATCTTACTCCAGGCAGGTTGGAAATGTAATTTTGTCCCTTGAAGTTGCAACAATATATTTATCTATGTTTTGTGTCAGGTTAACCAGACAGTTGTTGCCATCTTGATGACACTTTTCAGCTATATTAATTAAATTTCGACACAATTTTATGTTTCATGGTGATTTTATTTTCTTATTTGGCTGCTACCATAAGACCTATATTGGCATTCTTTTATTTTCAATTATTGAGTTGAATCAATGCAATTATCCCACGTCTTCATAAACTTTTCCAATGTTTTGATACCACTAGTCATACCATCTATGTAAAGGCGGGTAAAATGCTCATTCTATTGATATATAGTAAATAAACAATTCGTTCTTGTGATTGTTACTCTGTATTATTATTTTTCTATGTTACCTCATAATAATTTTGATCTGTAAATCGACTAATCCTCTTTAATACATTTATATTCAAACACTATAATAATTGTTTACTTGATGCTCATGTATATGGACTATATACTAACTTTCTTACAAGGACTTCTAATACCCTCCTAATTCCACTTAGCACTACGCTCCTGCATAGCTCTAAAATTCAACCACTAGTATAGTACAACACGTATTTCATAGCATAATACAATTGTTACTGTATTTTATTTAAACAATATCCTCACAGGAATTTCCTTTTTTACCTGCATTGGGTGTTTTTAACACACATAATGACTTAATAATTATAAGTCATAGGAAGGTATATATTTTTTTCTTTGGAATTACAGTGGAATGATTTGATTTAGGAGTATAGCTATCTCAGTCTTCGATGCTTATTTTCTGGGTTATCCGGTTAGTGATCCTCTCGGTTTCCATTTGTATTTTATGTTTATTACCCGTAGCGGGTTAACTTCATCTTCAAAACCCCAACAGGTAGTAAAATAATTATAATTTCAACTAATTTTCTATATCTGCAAAGTCTAAGTTTTAAAGTTACCTATATAAACATATACACTTTAATTAAGTAATGGGATTTATCTTAAGGCCGAAATTGCACATCTGATTACTACATAACCCCATCCTCATCGTGAATATCATTTTCTAGTGACTAGATCTGTAAGTCGAACCACATGATTGTTATCAATCATAACCTCCCTACATCTTAAAGTATACACAAATACTGTGTGTGGTTTCATTTATAGCATTAGACTACATCAATGGCTGCAAATACCTACACAGAATTACCTGGGTAACCGAGTTACCATTCCTTCGTGCAGTTCTGAAGTTATATATATATATATATATCTTATATATATATAATATTATATATATCCCTCAGGTCACTTTCACCGATTGAGTGTATACTAATTATTAACTATTTGGGTGTATCTAATTGCTCAATCCCGGTAATACTTTTCACCCTATTCATATACACTCCTCTGAGATTAATTAGTCAAAATTAATCGACGTAAATTCTATTCATTCTCTGTGACATGAAAATTAATGCGCTGGTAAAAGCGCATGCAACATAGGAATAAAAATATACTCATTCTAACTTAACTCTTTCCTAAAAAATTTGTTGATCTGTAAAAGAAAACCTCATGTTCATCACTTTGATTTCACAGTAACATGATTGAAAATTCTATTTTCTCTTACCTTTTTTGGCTTGGTTTTTATTATTTGCAGAAAATTGGAAAAGAAGTCAAAAACAAGTCCGCATGTAGAAAATAAAGTAGCACGCAGATCTTCTGCACAAAAGGTGAAGATGAAACTTTGGGATTCATTTTCAACGGAAATTGCAGCATTATTAAATCACAAGCCTATGTGGCTTATTGGAGCCATCCATCCCCTGTGTCAAACATTTGTCTCTGGAGATTTGCATGTTGGTGGCATGTGGCTGTTTGCATGGTGTCCAGTTAGCTGGTGACAAGGTACCTATATCCAACGGCTGGGATTGATCGAGGCGGTTTCATAACTAATGTCTTCGCTGCGCGCGAGCTGAGGTTTCATTGTGCCTACGAATTTTTCTCCTTGAAGCTCTGTAACTTCCATGGCAGCCTCTCGTTATCATCCTGGAGGGAGGACATGCTTCCAGCCTCGCAACAGGTAACACTCTGAAATTTTTCTTGTTTTCTACGATTTGTTAGCACACAATGTTCATTCAGCCTACTGCACTCCTTAATAATGTAGGTGACTCTTAACACCATGAAATGTGCGGCCATACGTTCAGTTGAAGGTGTACTCAGGTTTGAAGACTTCCCCTCTCATCCGGAGAAGGAATCAAGTCTGGAAAGGGGTTCCTTACGGTTTTTACTTTCGCAACAGGGATTTCACTTGTCTCAATTTCACCTGCAATCTTCAGGACTGCATGGTCAGAGCAATGTCCACCACTTGCGAAGTGCTAAGGTGAGGGTTTGTAATTATTATGAAATTGTTGCTATATTCTTTACTGCATAATGGTAACCCAACTCACAAACTGCAATGATGTTAACTATAATCATCCCTCCTTGGGTGTGCGCCACGGTCCCTCTTGTAACAACAGGTAAGGATCGACTCTTAATCCCTCTTGTCCAATTTGGTCCTTCTATTTCATTGTTCATTAATTTTAACCCATCTCCGTTTGCAATTTTTCCTCATCATTTCAAAGGATTTAAAATTTGCTTATTAGCTTTTGGGGTACATACTTGCCTGGGATATCACCATTGAAACCCCACTGAAGCTTTTCATTAAACTCTTTTCTTCTCGGTTTCAGGTATCTCAACTATGTCATGAACTCCCAAATTTCAGATATTCGACCGTGCGCATTCTTAAATTTTTTTTCCGTTTGGTTTTTTTTGTTTTGTTAATCCTAGGTTGCTAGAGTGGCATCAACTCTGTGAGTAAAAAAGATCAATGGAGGATGTGACTGATCCTTCTGAAGAATTTCGGGTAAGCAGTCAAAGAGGCGACGCTGGTACGATTTTGAAAATTTCCGTCGAGAATTTCATGTGCCACAGCAGTCTAAAGATCAAATTCAGTGAATGGGTTAATTTTATCACCGGCCAGAACGGGAGTATGTGTGAAGAAATTGTTATACTATATTTAGTTCATGTGGATTTATTATTTAATAGTTGTAAAAAGATAATTTTGTTGCTTTTTTTCTTTGAAAATTTCAATTTATTAAAATGCCGTGGCAGGTGGGAAGAGCGCGATATTAACTGCATTATGCGTTGCATTTGGCATAAGGGTTACCACGCTCAAATTCTGGGTACATTGAGGGCTATGTCATTGTTTCCATTTAACACAACTTATTTTCCTAGGTTCTTTTCTTGCTCCGCTCCATCACCAGAATAGTCAGAACGAGATCTTAAGTTATATGGTCATGGCTACTTTTGTTAGTTTTCTTAGTTTTTGTTTAAGTAAATAGTTTTGTCGGATGGTATCTATGCATCCCACCGGTTGTAGTCTTACGAACCATTAAATTGTCTGAAGAATTTCTTTTCTTTTTGGTTTAACTTACACAGGACTGTAATTTATCTTTTATAGGGGTTCGGCATAATATTATGACCCCAGTTTGTATCTAAACCCATAGCGAGTTAATTAACTAAATGCAATTTTGTTTTCTATGGTTCGCTTATTTGAATATTTTGATGGTTATCTGATAGCGTTGCTTCCCTCTCTCAATATTTTGTTATGCTGTAATTTAGTTCGGATTATTTCCACATTACTCTCCAGGGTTGTAATCAAGTTTAGATATGTAGAATCCATATCAGCATTGTCACCATGGCTGGCCTCACGGTTGGCCGGGAGACTTAATCTGGTGTGTTGTTTTTCAGATGAATCACCTATGAATTCGATATCTTCGAAGGAGTAGGTAATGAGATGGTTGAACCCTGGGAATTAGGTTGGAATTGTGTGAGAACATGGTTGGAGTGTCGGGTAGTAATGTTGGAATTGTGTGAGAACATGGTTGGAGAGTCGGGTAGTAGAAAGACTAGTACTTGAGAAAAGAGCAAGTGGTCGTATATCCTTCAAAGGGCAGGTGGTGGTATATCCTTCAGAGTGAGGTGTTGGACATTCCTACACACAGGATAATACACCCATTTCCACCACTGCCACTTGTTGTGTTCTTGAAGTGCAATACTTTGAATGTTGTGTCCCATGCCAATGTGATGGTGGTGGAAACTTGGATTGATGGAACGCTAATGGCCTCCTTGGTAATTACAATGTGTAACTTCTTATTAAACGAACAAAATTATAATTATAGCTTTCAGGTGAGTTGACCAACTAAATCATTATATGGTTAATTGAAAGTCTACTTTTTTCCTTATCATAAATTTGGTCAAACTGAAAGATCTATTTTCAAAGTTAATAATTTTATATAATGTTGTTGTTAATGTGAGAGCGATCTTTCAAAGTTAATAATTTTATATAATGTTGTTGTTAATGTGAGAGCAGAGCATTGTTTTTTAGATTTTGGTGGAAGATTTATCTTTTAAGTAGAGAATGTGATAAAAAGTTATTATTAGTTTGAGTTGAGAATAGTTTCCCACTACCTAATTATTATTGCATTGTTTTATTTTTCCATTTTATTTTACTTAAATTATATTTTAAATATATAAATTTATTTAATTATTTCGAAAGAAATTAAAATATTTAAAAAAATAATAATTTTCATAATTAAAATTTACAATTCTAATTATTATTATAAAATTTTGCATTAGAGTTTATATAAAATAAATGAGAAAAACATACTTTAATAAATCAATAAGTAAAACAAACATTATTGCATTTGCCTTAAGTTTTTCTCTCATTAGATTACATTTTTCCCACCTATTGTTTTTTTCCCATTTGTGTTTAGCTTTCCCTCTTCATCTCCTTTTCTTAGTATCCTCCAAAGTTTGAAAATTTATTTCATTTATAATGAGGTTCCCTCCAACTTAAAACAATAACTTTATTTTACTTACTTTGCACATAACTTGAAAAAGAAAAATAAAATTTATTTGATTTATAATGAGGTTCCCTCCAACTTAAAACAATAACTTTATTTTACTTACTTTTCACATAACTTGAAAAAGAAAATTATTGAATAATTATTCTTGGATAAAATTTAATTGATAACATAATTTTACAATTTTCATTCAAAGTAAAATTTTGGACGAATAGACAAAGTAATAGACAAACTAAGCTTTTACATCATTAATATGATGTGAAAAACATTAAATAGATATAAATAGATTTTCGAAAAAAGTGCACAAATGAACTGCTAACAATGATTTTAACATCTAACAATACCTTAACAACACACCTCTTCACTATCTATCCAAGACACCATGCACAATTACCGAGCCACAGGTAATCCTGTGGAATCCATGAATTTTGGAACAGGCGATCATACTTTAAAAATGGTCCTGCTGTGGTTACCTCGCGCAACTTACTGAACTGCTGGTGATAATCCTGTGGAATCAATAAATTTTGGAACAAGCGATCACACTTAAAAGGATAGCTAGCTTGTAACAAGGGTTCATGAATACTGGCATTTGACCTCTGCAAATTTGGACACCTATATTGAAAAACTTTGATGAACACATCTGGCTTTGCAATTTTTGTGTTGCGTGTAGAAATTTCTTACCTAACAAATACAAAAAAAAATTATGAGATCTTATGCATGTTACTTGTGTTGCACATCCATGAAACATTGAGACACATCAGGTAATCTCAAATCTTGAGCGTAAATAAGTAATAGAAAACGAGAATAAAATGAAACAAAAGTGGGACACGAAAGTCAAGGTGAAGGCCCACTAACCGATCCGAGGAGACAATATATTCCCAAATGCGATATGAAACTTTAATCACTAGTCGAAGCAAATAAGATTTGTCTCCTGTGTACAGATTAGTGTATAGCACATCTAATTGAGTATAGATAAAATCGAAGTCCAACTAATATATGGATAAAAATGATATTATCATCTTGATTAGGGTTAAGAAAATATAGTTAAAAACGTTATAATGATCATGATCTAGGGTTAAGAAAATATAGATAAAAATGTTATAATTATCATGGTTAATAGTTAATCATAATTATAGTTGAGTTGGTCACGATTTTGATTATAAATGTAATATATATGATTGTAGTTAATTAGGATTAAAAAACAATAAAATTCGTCTAAGATAGAAAAATGGAATTATTATAAAATAATAGTTACCATGGGTTTCACATCGAACTCGCGGCACACGTCCGCCTCATGCGATGCCTCACCAGCATGAAGGCCATGTGTTTCTTGTTGTTTGTTGTGGTAGACCCCGACAGGGACTACCGCCGCGACAGTGGCTCCCTTGTTTATTTTAGGTTCTACTATGGAGATGAATATAAATTTTATCACCAAACCTCATCTACACCTGGAAAAATACTTTCATCTAGACTAGATGGAGTTTACTATTGTCTATCATATTTTGAAATAATTCTAGGTTGTGATCAAGTCTCCCTCAATGAGAAATTTATGCACTTCGATGATTTTGAATAGTTATCTACCAAATTTAAGGAAAAAATTGGAACACGATCTACAAATTTCTTCTACCCAACAATGCCTTCATCATGAGCGTGAATAATCAAAGGATCTCCCTCAACTGATTAAGTATTCTATTATAAAATATTCAAATCTTATCTTAACACCATAATTGTGTGAAAAAAATGGTCGGTATTGGGATGCCTTTTAGGGATACAGTAGAAAATTGATATACCTCCCTAGTTGATGGGAGGAAGTTTAGGGATATAATAAAAATAGATTCTTAATGCCTACATAATGGTTCATGTTCAAAAGGTATTGATGATGTAATTTTCCAATACAATTGACTTCATATATTCATATTGATTAGAATGAGGTAAATTAACACCTAACTTCTAACATTGCTCACGATGGTGCTTCTAATATTGATTACAATGAGGTAAATAAAAAATTGAATGTATCAATTAGGGTATTAATTATATATAAAGGGAAGAGGAAAAAATTAATATAATGTCTTTAAATTTTTTATGAAGTTTATGGTATATGTAGACTCTTTAGGTAGAATGAAAAGACATCATAAATAGATGCCTTTAATTCAAATAAAGACATAGCTCCTTCTAGGAATATCCATCTCTGGGTTGTTAAATCAAAGATAGTTTTAATAACACTTGCTTCACCATGGTAGCAAGAAGTTAATGAACAAAAGGAAAAATGTTAATAATTGAGCAATTTTTTTAAGGGAAAGAAATGATATGTACATTTTTTTTTTCATTTTAATCTTGTGGGTGTACTAGTTTTTAGTTGTATATGTGTAAGTGTGCTGACAAGTGAAGAAATGTTAGTGTAATATGAGGCTATACATTATTTGCTTCTTATGACAGATTAAGAACCTTGAAAATGTGATTTTCATTATATATTGCAATAGAGGTTTAATTTTTATTTTAAAAAATAAAAATAAGCTTCTAAGAATTGCATTGAAATTTAATAAAAATCATTATATATTTAAGAGAGTGGATGTCATAAATATGTTTGATTTCAACAGTTGCCTTGGCCTCTTGCTAAAAAAAATTGATTTTAAATGTAAATGGAATCCAAAGAAGGATTTGTTTTATCCTATAGGGAGGAACTTAAATAATGAGTGACGACAATGACATCCCACACTAAAGTATCTTTGGGTAATGGTAAAAATAATGAGCATGTGTATTATATTATATGTAAGGGTGGTTGGTATATAAGGATATAATTCACTTTGTAGATGAGTTATAGTAGACGGTTTAGGTTTTGTATCATCAAAATTATATCACTCATGTGATTTAAGTACTGAAGAATAATTATTTATTACATGGCTAGTAAGATTGCACAAAACATAAGGAAAAATATCTATAGATTCAATGGTTGGGGTTCCCATAGCTTGTTTAGAGACAAAGCTTCTCCTAGCCTATTTCACTTCCCTCACCATAATATCTCCTTTCCTATACCTGGTCAAAACTCTTTGGGATTTTTTTGGATTTCATATAAGATAGAAAGGGCAACAATAATGAGTTTTATGAGTGCTAAAATAAATGAGGAGTGGGTGGTAAAATCATAGGAAGTTTTGGGGATATAAGTACCACATGGGAATACCCAATGTGATACTAGAAAGACTTAATATTCCCATCATGTGAGTTCCTACTACTCTAGGCTGGTGTAAAAAATGATTAAAATTGAGAAAAGTGGAACCTATAGTTGGTAACTCCTCCCCATAACAATGTTCATGGAATAGTTATAATGAGGCCATTAGGTGATTATAAGAATGATGCACTAAATGAGGAAGGTATAAATGAAACACGTTGGTAATATATATTTACTACGCAAATAAGGATGGACTGAAACATTTCATTAGATGAGGGGGAGCATCATAAGTGCTAGGGAATGTGGAATCCTTTAATATTTTACGGACACATTAGTGAATGAGGATATGACTTGGTTCCTATCCAAGATATAGCTTAACCTAAGGTCTTATATCATAGTAAATAGGTATATGGTAATAATAGTCTCTTTATGGGGAAATATCATGGTATGGAAGAATGATGAGGAAATTTCCTTCATTGCATATGTTTAACTACCTCTTAAAAGGACGTTGTAGTATAATTTAGGGTCTAAAACCTTAACCTCAATTAGAAATTTGTTTCCGGCAAACTAGATGGTAACATTGTAATAAAACCATTATCGTTAACAATTTAATGATGAAATACAATGTTTTTAACATTGAAATGAAGTTGGAATGAAATATAAATGGGAAGGCCATGATTGTATTTAACAATACTAAAATTAATCATCCTATCATATAAAGTATCAACCACACCAAATGGAAATAGCAAATAAGATTCTACAAAAAGAATGTAGTAAGGAGTACTAATGTTTCCATATGTATTACCATACATATTAGGTGTCATGGGATAATGGTATTGAATACTCTATTAAATAAGACCCATCAAATTATTAGTGGAATGCAATACCATTAAGGAAAATATATTATTTAAGAATGATAAAGGATAACCAAAAATAATGTTTTAAAATTAACCTTATCAAGTATTAATCAATTAACAATGTTGGGAGTTGAGGGATTGAGCAAGAGGGAACCAATAGTTTGGAATGTATCCCCATAATGGTGTTGAAGAAATAATATTAGTGATCTCATTGAATTATTGCAAGTATGGTTTTTTAGATAAGAAATATTTAAAGACAACAAGTTGTTGGGATATTGTTACTATAAAAACATGGATATCTCAAGAAGTGTCGCTATTGTTGGGTGACCATAATAAGTGATCGGCAATGTGGAATCCTTGAATATTTCGAAGAAACAATGGTGAATGAGGAGGTGAATTGTTTCCTATCAATCAAAGGGTATAAAATATGACATTTGAGCTAAGGTATTAGATAATAGTAAATTGGTATATTGTAACAATCTTCCCTTTGTGAGGGAATCTCATCGTGTGGAGGAATGAGGACAAAAAAAGTTTCATTCCATATTTTTATCTATATACTAAAAAGGATCTTGTAGTATAATAGGGTGTCTACAACCTCGACCTAAAATATAACTTTCTCCCCAATAAAAGATTCTAATATAACCCTTTATGTTGGGTGCGTTGGCCATCATATACCTAAAGATTAAATCTAAGTAATGCATGCTTGGGAGAGCACAACTTATTCAATACAATAGTAGACATAATGCATTTTGATATGTCATTATTAATTATTTAATGATGAATCAAAATGTTCTTAATAGTGAATTGATGTTGGAAGGAAATATAAGGGGGAATATTAGGCTTGGATTTAATGATATGAAACATAATAATCCTAAAATATGAACTATCCACCACACCAAATAGAAATAGTAGATATTTCCATTGTGTAGTATAGGTATTACCATGCACATATCTATTCAAAAAGGACCTAAATAATGTGGTAATTCCTACATAAGAAGTAGGATAAGATCTATCGAGTGGTGGATTAGGATAACTCTAATACATTTAGGGACATGCTACAAGAATCATCGAGTAAGGATTACTAATGAAACAATATGTATTGCCATAAATATTAGGTCTAATGGGGTAAAGGTATCGATTAATTTGTGAAATAAACCTAATGACACTCTTAATTACATGGGATTTAATTAATGGAAATAGGTTAGGTAAGCATGAGAAATGAGCATCAATAAAAATGGCCTACAAATACCTTGCTAAAGCATTAATCAATGCATATTTGTGGGATTTTTTTATGTCCTCCTCATTAATTTTAGGCATCTTGATCTTGAACCCTTTTCCCATATGAGGAAGAAAGAACAAACAAACCATCAAATTATTAATTTTTCATTAATTCTGGCCTTATGGAAATGAAAATGTCCACATCTTTCTTTAATAATGAATATGATTAGTGATATTGACAAAAGTAGTCTCACAAAACCGTGTAAGGAATTCAATTCGTATGTCATGGTGACCTTGTAGAACAAAATAGGTCAATATTACTTTTGTGATGGGCTAAATATTCTATGTATATTGGCACATTGATGTATATAGAATTTTGAATCCACATTGGTTATGGTGCACTGAAGTAACAGAAGCCTAATTGACTCATGGATGATATAATTTGATGAGCACCAAAGGTGGAATAAAGTGATATGAGTAGTGGGTCCCTTTTAGCACGATCCTGGAATTTAGCAATATTAGAGGGTATCATGGTTAACACAACATGTCAGATAGAATCATGTCAAATAGGATGAACTACAAGTTCATTTAAATTTGGGAAATTCAAAGCAAACATAAAAAGGTAAAGATGAGTGAGTTTGAATTTGAGGTTGGTTTTTATTTTTATTACTTCTATCGATGGCGGAAACTAGATCTATAGACTATGTAAACATAGATAAACTAATAAAACGGATCTATTGTCCTTGCGTGCACCCAAATTAAATGGCCTTGAAGGCAATAATCATTCTAAATATAGTGAAGATAAACTTTATAGCTTTTAGGGGGATGAATTTGACAATGGATTAGGATGTTCAACTAGTTCATTGGTAATGCATAAAATTGGAGATAAAATTTGACCTAGAATTCCAACTCGAGGTAGGGTTTTGATTTTACAAGATTATATATGAGGTATGGAAATGGTTCCTTAGTACTAGAACATATTTTAATGGTGAAATTAGTCTTCAAAATAATTAAAATATCAAGAAAATTCAATTAATAAATAAGTGATCATGCAAGGTACTAAGTGCTCATGCAGTGAAACTAGTAATCTCAAGTGTCTTTAAATCACAATATTACTAGAAGAACTGAAGGTCAGTAGCATAGGGATAATTTAAAAAAAATCAAGTGGACCTAGAATACAAGTTGTTCAAATTATTTCCCCTAAACGATTATGGGACACACTCTAGAATTTGTTTTTAAAGATAATGATGAGGTCCATCCAAATACCTAGCACAAGAGGTAATGAAACTGAGCATGTGAATGAATGAATTTATGGATGGAATGGTAACAACTAGGAGACAATGGGTGATAAAATTCCAATGGATTGTAGAAACATATTTAATGTACCCTTCATTCTATGAGAATCACTTGGGTAATGTCCTAAATGTGTCACCACTAAGCTAAATCTTCATGTATAGATATAACAATTTACCCTACTTTGAAACTAAAACAAAGAAGTAAAGAGATATTTGGCATTGAAAGAGCTAGGACTCTCAATGAAACCTCTAGTACTGACATTGGGATTATCCATTCAAAATATCTCACCCTTTTCCAAAATAGTTTGGACGATATCCAATAAGAATGGTTTGTAATTTCTCCCATAAATTTCATTTCTATGTTTCAAATGTGAATCACTTCAATGAATTGTTTTGATTTATACCCAGACAACATTAACATAAATACCAAACTATTTTGGCCCCAACTAGGAATTTATCAAGTTCACTTAGATTTTATATTTTAGATTAATCTTAAGGTCATGAACTAAGCATTTAATTAAATAACTATGTCTTTGTACTTAATATATAATTAATTTTAAAATGAAATGTAATTTAAATACAAATTAAGAATATCTGAGATTGAAATACTAATTCAATATAAGACAAATACTAAATAAAAAACCAATGGATCTCTATCCAATAAAAACCTCTTAATCATAAATGACTATTATTCAACTCAAATGAACAACACAAACCTTATTTTATCCTAAGTATGGATTAGGATTTTTTAGTCATAAAGATAGTAAAAGGAAGACAAACAGTTAAAAACAAATTTGTTCCCTTCTCTAGTAATTAAAATTTCTAATAACAACAATGGTATTTGGATTGAATATGATAATGAAGTGAACAACAAGTTTAGAAATAGAAAAATAATAGAAGAAAAAAATAAAAATTCAATAAAAAGTATGATCTATGGAAAAATATTAATACAAAAAGGGAAGTTATTCTTCATTCATTCATTTTTTTATTTAACTTGAATTCAAACAATTTCTAAAATAAGAATGTGTGTTAAAATTTTAAAATGAACTCAAACAATTACTAAAATAAGAATGTGTGTTAAAATTAATATGTTAAATATGAAAACTCCAATATAACAAATAGTAATCTTAAATGAAAAAATTTCTATAAAACTTAGGATCCCTCTTATAATTTCTACAAAAATTCTCTTACAATATGCTATGAACTACATACCAAACCTAGGATGGTGATTTTCTAAGTGAATACAAAATTAAAAATCTATTTTCTTTTAGAGCTAAGAATGGTACAAGAAAATCACGAAAATGTGAGGCATTGCAAAGCGATGGACAAAAACTATATTGCAAAAATGAAGAAAAATGAGCCAAAGGCTGAATTGGAATACCGCAGAGGAGAAGGTTGAGAGCTATGTTGACCCACTATTGAAAAGGGACTAGAGATTTCATTCTATTTAAGAGTAGGAAATGAAGTTAATACACTACATCCCAGGAAAGAAAAAGGTTTTCTTGACCAATGAGCCTAACTAAAATAGAAAAAGGTAGGAATATAAAATAACTATAACTTAAGACATAATGAATGCAAAGTAAGAAGGTTAACAAAGACACCTAAATCAAAGAGACACAGAACGAGATCAACTCCCGAATGTATTCACCATCATATTGGTGGATATTTGACACATACATTAAGTGAATGTACATGCAAGATGCAAAAATACAAATGCATAAAAGGAGTAGCAGATAACATGAACGAGGAAATAAAAAAATGAAAATATATAAAATAACCAAAAACCAAAAGAATAAACAAGTAAAAAGCACCTGTTGAAAATGCTTGATTATGAAAATTTGCTCGAGAGCCCCTACTCGATATGTGTTATTTTTTTCCTTTCCATACTTTGACACCAACCATGCTTAAGAACGAACAACAAGAATGAAATATGGAATAAAGAGAAAGATGGTTTCACGTATCTAGTGGAATTCTAGTAACATTTATGAATGTGTTTATGTGTATGAGTGAGTTCAAAGGATTTATTTATAGTTTCATGGTATACACTCTCTCTACTTCGTCTTTATTCTTTATTGCAGTGGTTAAATATGACTAGATAAAATTTAAAAATAATAATTAAAATTTTATAGTGTATTAATATTTTATTTATAACATATTCAAAATAACAATACTAAAAGTATTTCATTATGACCACTCAAGTGTCTTGATAGGACTAAAATGCAATTAGAAATGAAAATAATAATATTATAAATATCACATTAGGATAACTCAAATGTAGTGATGAAAGTAAAAATAGTTAGGTTTAATAAGATTTAGTTGAAACACAATTTTCAATGTTTATCTGAACTAAGAATGCAAACTCAGTGGGTCTATTCATGTTATACAACTTTGCTCAAATTCTAGGGTTTATTAGGTCAACTCCAAGAAGTTTGAGGTTTTATGATGGTGTAAAGGAGCCAATAATGAGTATTATGTGTGCTAGGCTGATGTATTCAAGTATGAATACTAGAAATGACACAATTGAGAAGGTTTAAGGTGATAATACTTTAACCTATGTTTGAAGTTCATAAAGTTTTAAATATGCATATTCTCTAATACCTCATTCCTTATTGCATTGTTTCACCTTTGTAAATCCCTCAATCCTATCACAAGTTGTTTATAAGGAGGGACGATAGAATATTTATACACATTAATGTTAATTAAAATCAACTTGGACTGACGTGTATTTACATAAAATGTGTTTTAGAGTGTTTTCGTAACTAACTACATTGATGCTCATGACTATGCACCAAACATTAAGTGATTTAGTTGTTTATGTTGTCGTTGATATTACTGAAAATTGACTCATGATATCATTAGAATAATCCATGATCTCCATTTAAAGATAATCGAGGGTTATTTGTTGATAATTTGTTATGAAATTTGTTCATATAGTAATTTTTCTTTATTGATATATTCCTTAAAGTTTCCATATTTGTTAGGGTCATGGAATATTTCCCTCTTCAAAGATTTTTCCCATGTAAATAATGGCATTCTAATATTTGATTTGTGGTGTGTATGATCATTTTTTTCAATGTGTTCAACCTTTATGGATATACTTCTCTTTTCAAGCAACATAGAAACCCTTAAGCACATCCCCTCACATTTCACAAATTGTACAAGTGTCCACCCATTAGCATTGATTGTAAGGACTAACCCAATATCATCATCAAATGAGGTACGTAACAAATGAAGCAAAATCAAAGGTATCAAATGAGCTACATAATAAACGAAGTGAAATCCATGTTAACAACATCAAATAAGACACATAACAAATGAAGTAAAATATGAGGGAATAATCTTAATACATAAAGCTCAATGAATTCAGCTACTCAAGCTAAACTATTAAGCTAGTGTATGTGTAAATCTATAAAAGGTTATCATTAAAATTTCAAGAAATTCACCTCTCACGCTATGTATAAGTATGAAAATCCAAATATTATTGTGCCATATTTAATTTGTTCTCCTTATTACCATTACAATTACATTGAATATATAATATATATATATATATATATATATATATATATATAATATATATATTATTATACATATATATATATATATATATTATATATCAGTTAATCCATAATATATTTTCCCTATCAACATTCATAATCATATTATAGATATTGATTTAGAAATAAAAATATATACGGGACAATTCAATACCTTTTCTTATATATTTAATCTTTTTGTGATGCAGGAGCATCTGGCTAACAGGGCAGTGGCTTCCAAAAAGGACAGACACAGTTTGTTGGATGGACAGTAGATCTGTCTTTGTTTTTTTTTTTTTTTTTACTTACTCTTTAAATTGCCAAAAAATATATATATATATACTGTTATGATTTTTAATTTTAATTAGGAGCAGTAGTGATTAGGTAGAATTCTTTGTTTCTTGAACAACTATATTACGGTTATGAATGCATGTAAAACAGAATGTACTAACTAGCTATGGAAAAGCCCATATATGAAATAACTAATATAACCAAGAACAAAACTAACATCTGTTACAAAACTGTTTGTATACAGTGTTATAAAATGGGTGAAACAAACCATTACAGCGGTTCGACTTTGTATGAAAAAGAGCTGAGATAATAATAATAATAATAAAAACATTCTGTGCACATATATATTCCTAGCATGTCCTCAGAAATTGTGTAATTGCGCTAGTAGAGTATTATACAAGACTGCTGAACGTGTTGCTACAGGTTCTGAGCCCAAAGGTGAGAATAACCAGTTGAACGACAAGCAATAGCAAAAGTCCATACAACCAGACCATTAAAGAAAGACCGCATAACAGGTATGTGGGAAAAACAACACAAGTCTTAACTATTCATCAAAAATTCAATTCATATGAATACATTGCACAGTCAGCCACAAACATTTCAATATAAGTTTTTTTTTACATACTGTCCGAAATAGACGCCTGAACTAAAACCACGGTCATGAGACATTAACCCCTACAGTAAACAAGAAACCAACTTTCCGCAAGACTCAGAATCATAACCCACATCGTGCCCAGCGGCTAAAGAAGGGTCAAGTACAGACAGAGAGCAGTCTAAGACCAGTAACCAGGTTCAACAAGTAAAGTCGAAACACCCCTAAAAACAAGCTGCCAAACATCATAGAAACTACCCGTGTTTGCCTGAACCGCCGAAAGCTCAAACACCAGAACCCACGAACAGTCACACCTGCAAGAGCATGCATAGGAGTGGTAGACCAAGCAACAACGTCAACCGAGTGAAAGAAAGTTTGAAAGAGACAAACAAATAGAAGGTAATGACACCCTACCTGTTCGGTGAACTATAGCCTTCAGCCGACCCCGAGAAGACCCCTCCTCATGAAGGAGCCACTAAATCAGGTACAGGTAAAGAAGGATACAAAAATTTCAGCATAGAACCCAAAAACTTACCAAATGAGCACGCAGAGATTCCAACTGAGGACGCCACCATCGAATTGCCAAGGACCATGAAGAGAAGCTGAACCAGTGTTGGAACAAACAACAAACATTATACAACCACCGTAAAGCTTAAATCACTCACAGGATACAAACAACATACATAGAGACGGAGACCCTCGAAGGAAAAACGAAACCTCGAATCATAGTAGTGTTCGACATGCAAGCCGAGGAATTGTGCCATGCAAACTTACCAAAGTATTCATAAAATGCCAGAGGAACAGAATCATATCAGACCAGATACCAACGAACGAAGCTGAGAGGGTAACCAGGAGCCATAACCAACGAACTGTGTAAACAAGTTGCAGGAATCCACATCCAGAACAAACAAACCGCCAAGTTAAAGAGCTTGCAGAGCGAAAGACTAAGTGAAACAACGAGAATGAGATGAGCGCGAAAGGGTAAAAACCCCAAAACCTGAACGGATTTGTGGGATACCGAGGAGGGATAGGTGTTCAAAGGACAGGGTATTAAGGTACAAACCCTCATAAACCGAAATCCATACGACGCCGATTTCAAATCAACCAACATAAATATCCAACAGATCCACAATATTATTATATTCACTACGGTCGTTTACACCTCAGCACATCAACGACGGGACCACGTGGGTTGGCCCCATCAAGTGGTATCAGAGCAGCATTTTAAGGAAATAGGGAAAGATGGAAGTACAAAGACAAGGACGAGGAAGAGGTGCATACAGAGTAGTAGACGAGGGCTTGAGAGAACAGTTGAGAATCCTTACTGCTCACTTGGAAGCAGTAGAGGCAGGTAGCCGAAGAGACCCGGAACTTGGAGATGACAGTGAAGACGAGGCGACAACTGTTACAGATGGCTCAGAGGAAGAAGCCCTGGAGTTAAGACTGTTGAGATCAGTACTGTTAGCCAGCAGCAAACCCAAACCTGAGATCTCTAATTATGATGGCAGTCTGTCCGCCGATGTTTTGCTGGATTGGGTGAGTGAGTTAGACAAGTATTTTGAAAATGAAGCGATTAGTGAGGACAAAAGAGTTAGATTTGCTACGACTAAATTAAAAGGAAACATTGCCCTATGGTGGGATAGTGTCCAGGTGGACAGAAGACGGATGAACAAGTTGCCGATAAGAAAGTGGCCAAGGATGGTGGCAAAATTGAAGGGCAGGTTTTTCCCTAAAGACTACCAGGTTGAACTTTATCGGCGAGTACAAAATTTAAGGCAGAAAGGTATGACTGTAAAGGAGTATACAGAGGAATTTTATCGAGTAAATTTACGTGCTGGTTATACAGATGATACTCTAGAAAAAACAGCGAGGTACGTGAATGGCTTGAGGTAGTAAATATTGGACAAGATCAGTATTCTCTCTCCCCAAAATATAGAAGAAGCCTTTCAGAGTGCTATAAAGGCTGAAGAGAAAATTAACAGGAAATAGAACAACAGAAGAGGGAGAGCAAATGGTAGAGGACGAGGATAGTCCTACGACAGAGGGAGAACTGCCACTAATAGCGAAGAAGGCAGCAGTTCCAGAGCTTCAAGGGTAGCAGAGAAGGGAGATAGCACTAGAGGAGGTCGACCATATCAGCGGGGAAGAGGAAATGGTCGCAGAAGAGGGACTAATGTCCAGTGCTACAGGTGCCATAAGTGGGGGCATAGATCCTTCGAATGCCTGGAAGCTGAGCACGCTAGCCAGAGGGGAGCATTTGTTGCGCAGCCTGAGGAAGCTGAAGCACAGCCCTGGGAGATAGAAAACGTGGCAGAAATAGGAGAGGCTTTAGTTTTGAACAAAGTGTTATTGAAGCCAGCCAAGGAGATGGCTGAACAAACCCAGCGAAAGGCGCTGTTTCGAACAATTTGCAAATCACATGGAAAGTGCTGTAAATTGATTATAGACAGCGGAAGTACAAACAATTTAGTTGCCACCGAAATGGTGGAAAAGCTGGGATTGAAGCGGCTTAAGCATCCCACACCTTACAAGGTGTCGTGGCTACAGAAAGGCCACCAGCTATTAGTTGATGAACAGTGCGAGGTTGAATTTCACATTGGAAAATACCAAGACACGGTGGTCTACGATATTATGCCAATGGACGTGTGCCATATACTGCTAGGGAGACCGTGGCAGTATGATCGAAAGGTGACGCACGATGGGAAGACAAATTGTTATAAATTTGTGAAAGATGGGATCAAACATACGCTTGTACCCATCAAAGAGGAGGTTGCAACAGAATTGAGTGGAACAAAAGCATTGTTAATAGGAGGAAAACAGTTTGTGAAGCAGATTGAGGAAAATGAGGTCAATTTTGCGATTGTAAGGAGGACAAAACCGATGTTGCTGAACACAGAAAAGTCAGAATTTCCTGCAGAGATTCAAGAGCTGTTAAAAGAATTTGAAGACATTGTAGTTGATGATCTACCAGATAAATTGCCTCCCAAGAGGAGTATTTGCCATCATATTGATTTTATACCTAGAGCAAGATTGCCAAACAAGGTAGTGTACAAGATGACTCTGAAAGACAATGAAGAAATTCATAAACAAGTGCAGGAGTTACTGGATAAGGGATTGATCAGAGAAAGTTTGAGCCCTTGTGCAGTACCAACAGTACTTGCACCTAAGAAGGGTGGAGAATGGCGAATGTGTACAGATTCGCGGGCTACTAATAAAATCACGATTCGATATAGATTTCCCTTACCCTGGATGGACGACACGATGGATTGTCTTAGCGGAGTAGCTTATTTTACAAAAATAGCTCTGAAGACTGGTTATCATCAGATCAGGATTAGGGAAGGAGATGAATGGAAAACAGCCTTCAAGACCAATGAAGGGTTGTACGAATGGCTGGTCATGCCATTTGGATTGAGCAACGCTCCCAGTACTTTTATGAGATTGATGAATGACATGTTAAAGGAATTTATTGGCAAGTTCGTGATAGTTTACCTTGATGATATTTTGATTTTCAGCAGAACGAAAGGAGAACATCTTCAACATGTTCGAAGGGTGTTAGAGAAGTTACAGCAGAACAAACTGCTGATAAACTTAAAGAAATGCACCTTCTTGCAGAAGGAGCTGGTCTATTTGGGGTTTGTAGTTGCAGAAAATGAATTGAAAATGGACCCCGAGAAGATTGCAGCAATTATAAATTGGTCGTCACCGAAGAGCTTATTTGAGGTACGCAGTTTCCACGGACTGGCAAGTTTTTATCGAAAATTTATTAGAAATTTCAGTGAAATCTGTGCACCAATGTTAGAGACCATCAAAAAGGCTAGTCAGCCTTTTTGTTGGACTAAGGCGGCAGAAGACAATTTTCAGCTTTTGAAGCGGAAGATCATGGAGAGGCCAATCTTGAGGCTGCCCGATTTTAATAAACTCTTTCAGGTTCGATGTGACGCAAGTGGAACAGCTATTCGCGCTGTGCTCAGTCAGGAAGACAGACCAGTGGCGTTTTTTAGTGAAAAACTAAACGAGAGTCAGTAGAAATATTCCTTGTATGACAAGGAATTTTATGCTGTGGTCCAAGCTTTAAAATATTGGAGGCACTACTTGCTGGGTAATGAGTTCATCTTATTTTCTGATAATTCGACATTACAATATGTAATGCAGCAGCACAAGTTAAACCATAAGCATGGCAAATGGGTAGAATACTTGCAGAGTTTCACTTTTGTGTTAAAACACATAAGTGGGCAAGCCAACAAAGTGGTGGATGCCTTGAGCAGAAGAGCTTTGCTCTTACAGGAAAGTAGCATACAGGTGATGGGGTTTGAACATTTGAAGGATTTGTACCAAATGGACATAGATTTCAAGGAAGCCTTTGAAGCCTGTCAAAATCCCGTGTTGAGGAATGCAAGTCCATGGTTAGACTATAATTTACAGGAAGGATTATTGTTCAGAGGAGGACAGTTATGTATCCCGGACTGTTCAATGAGGGAGAATATTGTACAGGAGAAGCATAGTGGTGGTCTAGCGGGACATTTTGGCATCAACAAAACTTTGGAGCAACTCAGACATTTTTATTATTGGCCTAAAATGAGTAGGGATGTACAGAGATATGTGAACAAGTGTAAAGTCTGCCAACTGGCGAAAGGACACAGTCAGAATACTGGACTTTACCCACTACCTGTTCCAAGCAAGCCATGGGACTCAGTCAGTATTGAATTTGTCTTAGGACTGCCTAGAACGCAGCGGGGGTACGATTCAGTAATGGTGGTGGTAGATAGATTTTCGAAAATGGCGCATTTTATTCCTTACCGGAAAACTAGTGACGCCACGTATGTGGCACACCTGTTTTTCACAGAGGTTGTTAGATTACATGGCCTACCCAAAACTATCATTTCAGACAGGGATGTAAAATTCACAGGACACTTTTGGCGCACCCTGTGGAAAAAGTTGGGCACGCAACTGAATTTCAGCTCTGCGTATCATCCGCAGACTGATGGACAAATGGAAGTGGTGAACAGGAGCTTGGGGAATTTATTACGGAGTTTGAATGGAGAAAATTCACGATTATGGGATCGAGCTCTCGCCCAGGTAGAATTCTCTTATAACAATTCGCCCAATCGTAGCACCAGACACAACCCATTTCAGATTTTGTATGGCATGGATCCTCGGGGAATACATGAACTGCAAGATTTGGGAAAGCTGCAACGGAGAAGCGCGGATGGGGAAGAATTTGCTGAAGCAATGAGTGAACTTCACGAAAAATTTAAAGTAAGATTGCAGGATAGCGTACAGAAATACAAGCAGCAGGTGGATTCAAAGCGACGAGAGGTGCATTTTAATGTTGGAGATGAGGTCCTTGCGCACCTACGCCGGGAACGGTTTCCTAAGGGCACATATAATAAGTTAAAATATAAGAAAATTGGTCCATGCAAGATCCTACAAAAATTTTGAGCTAACGCTTACGAGATTCAATTGCCACCTGACATAGGCATATCACATATTTTCAATGTGGCAGACCTATTCCCATATAATGCCCAAGCAGAGGATGATAGTGTGGTACAGCCAGAATGGAACACCCAATTTGGAGACGGTTCTTGGAAGAAACAATTGCCTTCCACTCAGTCCAATGAGATTGAAGGGATCCTCAGTACTCAGGTAGCCAAGAAGACACGTAGGAAAGAATAGCTATGTCAAGTGGAGAGACCGCCCAATGGAGGACAACTCATGGCTCGACGCAGCGCAGATACAGAAGGCTGGCTATTCGGTAGAGGAACTCATGGAACGGAGCCATGATTTTCTTTTACCCCGGGAGCCTGATGCAGGAGCATCTAGCTAACAGGGCAGTGGTTTCCAAAAAGTACAGAGGACACAGTTCGTTGGATGGACAGTAGATCTATCTTTGTTTTTATTTTATTTTACTTTACTCTTTAAGTTGCCAAAAAAAAAAAAAATACTGTTATGATTTTTAATTTTAATTAGGAGCAGTAGTGATTAGGTAGAATTATTTGTTTCCCAAACAACTATATTACAGTTATGAATGCATGTAAAACAGAATGTACTAACTAGCTATGGAAAAGCCAGTATATGAAATAACTGATATAAACAACAACACAACTAACAACAGTTACAAAACTGTTTGTATACAGTGTTATAAAATGGGTGAAACAAACCATCACAGGGGTTTGACTTTGTATGAAAAAGAACAGAGATAATAATAATAATAAAAACATTCTGTTCACATATATATTCCTAACGTGTCCTCAGAAATTGTGTAATTGCGCTAGTAGAGTATTATACAAGACTGTTGAACGTGTTGCTACAGGTTCCGAGCCCAGAGGGGAGAGTAACCAGTTGAACGACAAGCAATAGCAAAAGTCCATACAACCAGACCATTAAAGAAAGACCTCGTAACAGGTATGTGGGAAAAACAACACAAGTCTTAACTATTCATCAAAAATTCAATTCATATGAATACATTGCATAGTCGGCCACAAACATTTCAATATAAGTTTTTATTTTACATACTATCCGAAATAGAGGCCTGAACTAAAACCATGGTGATCAGACATTAACCCCTACAGTAAAAAAGAAACCAACTTTCCACAAGACTCAGAATCATAACCCACGTCGTGCCCAGCGGCTAAAGAAGGGTCAAGTACAGACAGAGAGCAGTCTAAGACCAGTAACCAGGTTCAGCAAGTAAAGTCGAAACACCCCTAAAAACAAGCTGCCAAACATCATAGAAACTACCCATGTTTGCTCGAACCACCGAAAGCTCAAACACCAGAACCCACGAACAATCACACCTGCAAGAGCATGCATAGGAGTGGTAGACCAAGCAACAACGTCAACTGAGTGAAAGAAAGTTTGAAAGAGACAAACAAACAGAAGGTAATGGTACCCTACCTGTTCGGTGAACTATAGCCTTCAGCCGACCCCGAGAAGACCCCTGCTCACGAAGGAGCCACTACATCAGGTAAAGGTAAAGAAGGATACAAAAATTCCGGCATAGAACCCAAAAACTTACCAAATGAGCACGCAGAGATTCCAACTGAGGATGCCGCCATCGAATTGCCAAGGACTGTGAAGAGAAGTTGAACCATTGTTGGAACAAATAGCAAACATTATACAACCACCGTAAAGCTTAAATCACTCACAGGATACAAACAACATACACAGAGATGGAGACCCTCGAAGGAAAAACGAAACCTCAAATCACAGTAGTGTTAGACATGCAAGCTGAGGAATTGTGCCATGCAAACTTACCAAAGTATTCATAAAACGCTGGAGGAACAGAATCATATCAGACCAGATACCAACAACCGAAGCCGAGAGGGTAACCAGGAGCCATAACCAACGAACCGTGTAAACAAGTTGCAGGAATCCGCATCCAGAACAAACAAACCGCCAAGTTACAGAGCTTGCAGAGCGAAAGACCAAGCGAAACAACGAGAATGAGATGAGCGTGAAAGGGTAAAAACCCCAAAACCTGAACGGATTCGTGGGATCCCGAGGAGGGATAGGTGTTCAAAGGACAGGGTATTAAGGTACAAACCCTCATAAAACGAAATCCATACGACACCGATTGCAAAACAACCAACATAAATATCCAACAGATCCACAATATTATTATATTCACTACGGTCGTTTACACCTCGGCACATCAACGGCGGGACCACGTGGGCTGGCCCCATCATTTTGTAGTTTTAAAAAACTAATTTAACCCAATTTAAAAATTAAATCTTTTGGTAAATATTAAATATTTTGGTAATCTCTTTTAGAATTTGAATTTATAAGAACCGTCCTAGATCCATCTTATCTCCGGATCTATCAAGTGCCGAGAGGGATCAAATCTCTCGAGGTGAAAACCTATTTTTCAAGTGCAAAACTTGAGGAAAGATTTTCACCTTGAGAGATTTGATCCTCTCAGCACTTGATAGATATCGGGTTAAGATGGGTCTAGGCTAGTTATATAATACTATAATTTCTATATTTTCATCCATGTGTCTCTTTATTATTCCCTCTCTCTATCTCACCCTCCAAATATATCCATTGCCTCTGCATATCTATCTATCTCACTCTCCCTCTCTCTTCCCCTTCTATCTCCCTATCTCCCCCCTCTCTCTCCTCTTTGTCTCCTCTCTTTCTTCCTTCCCACTCTCCTCTCACTCTTACTCTCTCTCCATCTATCCCTTGCCACTCCCTCTATCTCTTGACCTTTATCCCTTTATGTCTTCCTTATTCCCTCCCTCTCTCTCCCCTTCCAACCCCATCTCTCTCTCCCTCTCTTTCTCCTTAGCTCTCTTGAGTCCTCTCTCTCCATTTATCTCCCACCTCACTTTATCTCTCCACCCCATCACTTTCTCTTTATCTTCCATCCAACTTTATCACTGTCTCCCTCCCTCTCTCCTTCTCTCTCTCCCCTCCATCTTTGTGTCTCCCTCTCTTTCTCTTACCCTTATCTCCCTATTTCTCTCCTCTACTCTCCTCTCTCTTCCCTTCTCTCCTCTGCCCCTCACTCTTTCTCCATGTAACACCCCTCCATTGTATGTAACACTCTGCTAACCTAAGCTAAGAAAATCTAGGTCCAAGTTGAAACAATGAAAGTAAATACTTTATTGTTAGTAAATAAAAATAATGTAAAATGCTTGTGAAAATGAGACACCAAGATATGAGCTTCTTGATAAATAAAATCCCACTAGTGAATGGGAACAGATAATCCTTTCATGATAATTTCTAGATAAATTTCTAGATAAGCTTAAAGGATTTGGAGATAAATATCCGTTACGTTTCTTAGATGTAAAAAGATGCTAAGTTTAACATAAAATCCTTGCAGGAGAGAAAGGAAGGATTTTATGGGAAAATCCTCACGGGAGAGAAAGGGGAGCAAGATAACATAAAAGCCTTGCAGGGGAGAAAGGAAATATTTTATGGGAAAAGCCTCGGGGGAGAGAAAGGCGAGATTCCCGTGAAAAGGCTAGGAAAATGGATAAAAACATCCATCTAAAAGTGGGACGCCGCTAAAGGAAACCATATCATGAAAGAGGGTGTTAAATACCTGTTGAAGGGATCAAGAGAGGAAGGTTATCCATGGTAAGAACTCTCGGCTTGGGGGTAAACTGGAGGAAATCAGTTCTAGGTTGGGTGACGGTGATCGGCTTTCCAAGTGACTTTCTTCAACTAAGCTAGTTTACTTCAATTTCTTGGGATATACTGTATGTGGCCCTTACTCTTTTTGTTGCCACATATTTAAAATTATGAGTACAATTGCATGGTGTTATCTTATGATTCAGTACTCTTGATGTTGTCAAAATTGTGAGTTTATGATGCATGAATAATCTTGGTTCTTGAGATGATGGAATACTGGTGAATATTTATGCATGAGACAACTATGTATGAGGAGTTTATATTTTAAGTTGTGAAATTGTACAGTTTGTGGCTTAGTTTGTGTATTCTATGCATTACGCTTCATGAGGTGAATTGCATCCACTGAGGCTCGTTTAGCTAATTATTCATATTGCATAAGATATATGTCAATAATACTTTTGTCTATGCCAGTAGGACTATGATCATGACTATAGAAATGTTGGTTACAGTATATTCATGGTAACATTCCATTAATTCTTGTGTTGAGTCCTCATAAAAATGAAGTCTGGATGCTCAAATCTTATGGGTTGAATGCCATGATTGCTTCTGTTCTCCAAGTTGTAATTTATGATTAAGTGTTGATTTGGAATGTAATTCTATTAATTGATTCTAAAAATCCACATAAAGGATCTCATAAAGCATAGAAGGAGTTTGTAGTATTGTGCCCGGGGGTATGTGAAAAATGGTATCGGAGCTCTAAGTTCAAATATTTTAGCCTAAGGGCCAACCCACCTCGGTATGGTATGAATGAGTTGTAGGTCCTTAACTAGGTCCTAAATGATTAAGAGATGGAGTGCGTGAATGGTTACTAATGCATTGGAAACTAGGGTGTTATTATGTGGAAATTCTATTATGATAATGAAATTGGATGAAAATTATTGTGTGGAATGTGGAGTATGTTAGTAATTGTAGTTGTTGAATGTGTGAATTGTTGAGGTAGCCTGATAGATGGTGTCTGAGTTGAATTGTTTGCATGGAGATACTGAGATTGATGATTAGAGTATATTTGTGTGCATACAAATTCTCCATATGTATGGGTGTCCATCAGTTATATATTATTGGTAAATTTGGATAAATTTAGGATACAAAACAATGACATATTGTTCTTGTAAATAAACTGACATGTACAAGTACTTGCTATATGCTCAGTTGAATTGGTTGTGGGGATAATATTTTGTAATGAAGAGGATTTCCTGATAATAGCTGCATAGCTCGATTATTACATTCATTTATGAATTTTAGTCTCTTCGAGAAATAGAATAGCTGAAGAATTACTGAAATCGATGAAATCGTCTCAGTCGAAGATAATCACTGTAAGAAGGAAAAAAATGGTGACCCAGATATAGGGAAAGGATAAAAATTATTAAGGCTTACAATTGAGTTTGTAATTGAAGGTAACATTGTCAATAAGAAATTTTTTTATCCAGTTAACAAGTCTACAATTCCTTTCACTAGAAATTTGACTCGAACCAACAATTCTTTTCTATATATATATATCCATTTATATGGATATGTTTAAGTAAAGTATGTATTGCAGTTTGTATGTTGAGCTTTGAGAAAATCAGAGATAAACCTTCTATTGCTTAATAATATGGATATGTTTCATATATCTATATATACTATATAATATATAATATATATATATATGATGTCAAAGGTCGTCCTGTGCTTGTAGAATAAGAAAGAAGCATGGTCGATGTGGCATGGATATGAAACATGTTGAGGTGTAACGAACAATACAAAGGACATAGACAACGTTGGCTCGAGAATGAAATCTAAGCATGTGTGGGACTCTAGAACTGTAGCACACATGATGGGTACACTACGATAAGCCCAATAACAACTCGAATACTAGGAAGCTGTGAATTCAAGTTGATTAGAGGTGCCACAAATGACTATGAACTAGAGGAGCCGAAGGGTGAAGAGGCCACAATCTGAAATCTACTAGGATGCAGAATTGATGAATATGGGAATGACGAGCATTGATAGAGATCACGCTAGAGAATGCCTCAAGCATGTGGTTAGAAGTGTAATGGTTGGGGTGTGTAGTTAGTTGGGTGTGTAAAGCATGTTAAAGCAATTTTTTTTATCAAGCATACATCACTAGTATCAACACAAGCGCAACAACCAGATGTCGAGCTAAGGCCACAACACATGTTGTTTTATGCTACATGTCTAAAACCTCCATGGCAACCTAACTATACAACTCATTACAGCATTTCGTATTAAACATAGGAAGTGTCCTCATGAGTCTCCCCCTTCACTTGTCCCTTGTGTTGTGGGCGATGATAAAATTTCTAGGCTTCACCATTAAAGGAATAAAGCATGAGAGATGCTTTCTCAATTATTTTAGAACTAATCACAGGTTTGTAAAAAAAATTCCTAGATTTTGAGCTTTAAAGCATGCCCGGATATGGCGGTTTCAGAAGTGGTTTTTATGGGTAGAATTAAAGCAAACAACACCTTCTATTTGACAAGGAAATTATCTCAAGGATGGTTGTTTCCTTTTCAATCCATAGTATTGATTTTTTTTTTGTTTTATCCATCGATCTAGAGAGGTTCGAGTGTGCACCTAATGGGTGCTTACCCTTGCTGCAAAATCTTCTAATCTACAAAAGTAGGCAGTGGATAAGTGTTATCCTTGCTTACACTTGGACAACTCACATTGAGAAAATCCCTTTAATCTCATCTAATCCATTCATGAAGGGCGAGTGTACTCGGTGTAGGTTCGATCGTCTTGATCGAGTTATAAATTCTCGATATAAACATGCCTTAGACCCATTCTCATAACTGCATCATTTCTGGTGTTGGGGGGGATCTTCTACCTTCATTTTTTTTTCTTCCATGAATAGTTGTTATGTACCATGGCTCATATAACACTTAACATGCACACAATTTAACCCCTTGAATGCAGAAATAGCGACTCGCTACTCGAGAGATATTATAGGTGATGACCTATAAATTTGCTACATAATTAGTCTTTTTAGCTTTAAACGAGGGAAAAGTTCAATTCTAGCAGTTGGAATTTGTCTGTAGAGCTTTGTTTGATCAAAATTAAAAGCTTTGTGTGTGTTTTAGTGGTGAATTTCATTTTTTGGCTGTCAGTAATGATCTTTTCAAGTTATTTGAGTGAGAATTGTGAAGAAATGGTTTTTTGGAACCTTAATGTGTTCAACAACAGGCGTTCTTTGCATGATACAACCATCGAGTCATTTAATGGGGCATTTTTTTGTTTCTTCAAGGATTAGAGTGCGTTGAGCTTTAATATCATTTATTGGCTTCACATATTGTTGTTTCCCATATTTCTTTAAGCTAAAATTGTGAATATATGCACATTCTAGTCTCCTTCTATCTAATAATTTTTTTTTTTTGTAGAATATACCCTCCACGAGTTTTCAAAAGGTTGATGGAGCTTTAGAGCTGGTCATATGCTGTAAAATTGTCACTGTTGGAATCTGTTTTAGGATTTAGACTATAGTCTATGGCCATTTCTCCAATTTTAGAAAATACGTGTGAAAGCGTTCACAAATTTTATTTGTTGTCACATTTGATAAGAATTACAGTTGGAAATTGATTAGCGGGAGGATTTTTTCTACCATAAATATGTTCCTAAAGGTTAGGTATCAGATTATTTGGTAGTAGGTCTGAATTGGACTAATGACCTAGGGCGGGAAAATTAGAGAACTCTATTTTGCATGGTATCCTAGGGTTTTAAATACTGAATGTATTCAATATATGTTCAATAATAGATGATGATTTGGTTGGTATTGTATCCCTCTCCTGGAAGGTTGTAGCATCACTGCTTGTTTCAGATATTTAAAATATGATAAACTAATTTATTGTAGGACGCACTGTAAATTTACAACGTTCACTATAATTCTATCGTGTTTTTTTCTAATCAAAGAAACGTTAAAAATCGACCATTTTTCAATAGAGATCATAAATAGGATAAGGGTTGAGGCACAACTATAATGTGGAAAACCATCTTTGGTTATGATCCATTTGTACAAGAGGACCTAGGATGCAAATTTTTCTAGAAGAAGAAGAAGAGTTGTATTAATTTGGAGATCTATAATATATTTGGAGATGAAAATTATATGTTGTATTTGAATCTTGATAGACACAATAAGGTCCAATACTAAACTATAATTGTGCTATAATTCATTGATTACATTTTTAAAGTGCTATGGGACGCACTACTTAAGTAAGTGTAATGTGACAGCGTATAT
>APFE031398869.1:166690-182802 GCA_000404065.3 Pinus taeda
GCTCCATCCATTCTCAAAGAAGCCAATTGAATCTTTGTGGCATCATCATGCATATTCTGGATCCTCAAGTAAACTTCCAACTGCCTAATCCATTTGTCAAGCTTTTCTGCATTCACTTCACCATTAAACATAGGTAATTCGAATTTTACATCAAGCTTCAAAAAAGGACTTTTTCTAGAGGATCTATGCTTATGCACATAAGAAGAAGATGAGGATGAAGAGGAAGGAGGTGATGATGGGGGTGGTGGATCACCATTACCTCCATGTCCTTTCTTGGAATGATCATCATTCTTCTTACCTCCTGAAGAGCCCTCTCCTTCATGTGGATGTTTGGACCCTTCTCCAGCCAATTTCTCATTTCTTTCTTGGTACAATATCCTCACCATTTCAGTGAGGTCCAAGAAAGCCTTTCTGAAGACTCTTTCTTCTTCTTTTGGATCCATGTTTGCAGGAATTTCTCCTTCCTATTCAGACATTCTTGAAGCTTCTGCTGAGACTCTTGAGGGTGAAATTGAAGGTGGAGGTGATGGTTCTCTAGCCTTCCTTGACTGAGGATTCTCTCGTTCTCTAGTCAACTGTCCTTCCCCTCTTTTAAGTTTCAACCTGGTAAGCATCAATACTTGCAAGACAGTTAGAAGATCTTTGCACAAAAACAATCAAAAGACAACTACACCAGAGATTGATTGAAAGAGCGTTTATCTACTTTGCAATTGTATAACAAGAGCATTTCGAAGGCTTCCTGGCTCGTTTCAGGCTCTGTCTATAGCTTATTTGACTGCTTTTGTTACAATGAAACAACAACATAGCTCTGATACCAACTTGATCTGAATTTGAAACTACTTGTAAATGGTTTGCAAGGTATTCAATTCAGTAACATACATGTTTAAAAGATGTCCATGTCTTGCAGTTAAAAAACAAATGATATTTCCAGCTGTTCATGACCCATTTAAGTATAACAGAATTATTTCCTTTTACTGTTTAACACACTAAAATGAATTTGTTCTGCAAAATAACTCAACCACAGATGCAAAAGAAGTTGATAAAGTAGTTCACCCCTCCTAGGCTACATCTGCTGGGTCGAAGGCTCCCAAATGGGCATGTCCTCGTTTTAATTAAAAGCTCAAAATGAATACACAGCTGAATAAAAGCCTCTACAGGCGAAATAGACTATAAAAATGGATTCAGAACACTCAAATCCTTTAGGATTTACTACTGGTTCACCTCCAATAGGTACCTGCAACCCAATACAACTCTCACAATGCTGGGCCTTAGTGGCTCTTAGAACTTCCATGGAGAAAAAACACCTGAAAATGACCTCTGATTGCTCTCTAACCTGTACCAATGGCTTCAAAATCATCTAAGTAGTCAAAATAAAAAAAAAAAATCGTCCAAAAAGGACTTTCCTAGCCAAAGTTATGGCTGATTAAAGTTTTTCCAGTCTGCCCTAGAAAAACTCCAGTTAAAACTGGCTAACTGCCAGATAACCCCGCTAAATTTGGAAATTCCGCCATTTTTGGAGTGCTCTACCATATCCTTTGCCAAATCCTGGCCTGACCGCCGGATTTAACTGTTTGGTGTTAAAGCGCATGTGAACGCATTTATAACACTAGCAGTCTTTCTGGGATTGCACACCCAAAATTGTGGTTGACGGGTGGTCGAACCGTTGTTTAATCCGGAGTTTGGGGACATGTGACCACCACGTATTATAATCGTTGAACATCCGCCGACAGTTATGGGTTATGCCCTTGGTTCTTGGGTGACGGTCATATAATATGGGGGCTTGCCCCCTTGGGGCCGTGCCCAATGCAACCTTAAAACTCAAATAAATTTTGTTCCGCTTCCCTAACAAGGCCTACCCATGTAGTGCGTTGGTAAGGTAGAATGTTCGAGTATGTGAGGTTGCGGGTTCAAAACTTGCAAAGGCCCAAAACTTTTAAAATAAGCGCCCACAATTTTAAACATATGCACCCATAATGCTGATGTCACCCTAGGCCACATGGCGGCCTCCAGGCCTGCCATGTGGCATCCTGCCATTCACTGCCCAAAAGGAATCCCTGGAATATTCCAAGGAATATTTTGTGGATTTTTATTTTTTTTTGAAAAAATTCAAAAATTAAGAGTCATTGGGCGATTTTGTTTTTGGCATAACTTCTGCATACGGAGACCATTTTTCAAACCGTTTGCGGCACTGGAATCAAGAGGACGAGCTCTATCTAGTCATTCAAGTTTGAACCAGTTCTGAGCACTTTCATTTTTGAGCATTTTACGACACTTGGGGCATGAGCCCCTGATCACTGGAAGTGACAATGTGGCCATATACGGAGCACCAATATCTCCCCAAGCAGAGAAAGGACTAGGATTCCCCCCAAGAGGGATTCCTTGATCGGTGGACTCCATTACCTCGACCTAAGATCAACGAAGGAACAAGGATGTTATTCCGAATTAAATAAATTTTAATGATGCTTTGACACAACTTTTCTTTTTCAATTTTTAAGAGTCGAGAAAAAGCTAAAGATGACTCTAGTCGCCTTCGATTTTTAATGAGCCTGAAGTGACAAGTGCTCAGATGGACCTTTTCTTTTAAGGAGTCGAAAAGGAACGAAAGTGACTACTCTAGAAATCTAGATAGAGAGATTACCAAACCAATCACAAAAATACAAAATACACCTTGGTGGCAATTAATGAGAAATTACCAAGGACTTATGTACGACAGTCAATCTTCCCGAATGCTGTGTTCAGTGCATTGCGATCGATAGGGCGGAAGATATGACTTCCTATGGATAAAGGATATCAGCCTATTGTGGTCTCCCAATCTATACTCGACGGTACATGAAGCACAAGTCCGTACTAGCACTTGTCGTATCAAAGAGGAGGAATCACCCAACCTTCGATGAAAACGACAGTTACTAGGTTTTGCGACGCCGAAATACATCTCTAGCCTAGACCTCTAGATGTGTTGCGTTAGGTTCCAAAGTGTTGTTATGTTCATTGAGATTTATTTTAGAGTTGGTATTGCTTAGAAGTTTGTCTTTCAATGATCACCATGTGATGTAGATATAAAATTCCTAAATATGCAATCTAAAATGATAAACAGTCATTTATTTTAGCAATGAAAATCCTAGCTAGTAAGGAAAGAATATTACGATTCTTTCAATAGAGAGCAGAGAGCACACACTAAATACACTTTTCCTAAATCATTTTCATACACAGTCTAAATGCAAATGCAGATGCATGTATTTTTTTTTCATTTCCTTAATGTGAGAATGCCAAAAAGGAAAACGAAGTACATATCTGAACTATTTTCTTCAAAGCAACACTTCGACAATTTATTTTCAAAATGAAAGGAAGGCTGAAACGAAACTTTTCAATTTCAAATAGAAAACTGCTTTCGACACTTTAAATATTAACAATTCAAGTCAAATACAATGGCAAAAGTACAATCGACTATCTAGAGGAGGAAGACTTTACGACAACTCTTCTTTTTGACTCAAAATGACAGTTACAACACTTCTTTGCATCAAAAACGACAGTTCGATTAAGCTACTTTTGACAAAGAAGGACTGTAAATGATAGACAAACACATAAAAGCATTTAAAAATCCCTATCAATGGAGGTTGAATAATGTAAAGGAAAGAGGTTCCAACAATGAGATACTAATCATGAGCAACAAAACTACTGAATAGAGCTAAAAACAAGGAGGAAAAACCAAATTTCAAAGACAGAAACAATATCATTTAGTCATCGCACCTGTCCTTAAGGGAAATAGGGATGCATCTCACCTGCAACGCACGAGGAGGTGCGATGCATACAGGCTGCTAGTTATAGACAGTGCGATGGGCTAGGGAAAAAAACTGAGTTTGGTTTTTGCTCAAAATTTGCAGCTAAGTTCAGTGATTTAGGCTGAGCTATGATAGACAGTAAAAAAAAGTACAGGAGTATGATCTTAAGTGGTTATTGAGCTACCACAAGGGCGTTTAGGATGCTTGTAAGTCAGATGTTCAGTTCATAAACCAACCCGAAGATTGACCGAAGCAGCATTCATCTACTTTGCAATTGCATAGCAAAAGCAGTTTGAAGGCTAGCTGGCTAACTTCAGGCTCCATCTGTAGTTTATAAAGAAAACAACAATAACTATCAAACAAACTATTCGGTCCCCAGTGGAGTTGCCATTTTGTTTTCGGGAAAACTAGTGTCTTTTCGATCTGCTAGTCCCACTGAGACGGGTAGCTATCTTAGAAACAAACAATCAAAGAAAATTGTGATTTCCTTTATGTACGATAGATAAGAGAGAAGCAAAGAGGACCAACCTGGATCTTCCGCTTGGCTCCTTGCTTGTTTCCTCTCTCCCTTGATAGAGCTTGCCACTCCTCTCCTACTTGTTCCGCTTTAGATAATACCTGTAGAGACAAAGTAACAAAACACCATCAAATCATCATGATCTATAATACCATAAACAATGCAGAATATGAAATACATTGACCGTACAATTGCATTCACAAATAACAAGATTCACAAATACATGATTACATGGAGGAAAACTCAAAGAACTTTATTAATAGTAGAAGAGAGGATTACAACCCAGCTGTCTGATCTAGCATCATCCTCCCAGCATCAAAGCCCTCTTCATCTCATGAAAAGCAAGATCACCCAACAATACAATGTCTCTTCTCAAGGAGAAACCAACAACACTTCCTTACAAATTACAAAATTCCAGCCTCTAGATCTCTCAAATGAGGGATCCATTTATATATTTTTTCGGAGGTGTGAGTCAGCTCTGGGTTTTTGATTAGTGTCATTCCACTGATAGTTCTTGGTTCCACTTGGAGATTTCATTGATCTCTTACTCATCCCTGGGCGAATTCAGAGAGGCAAGTGTCATATGAGAAGTTTCTAGAAGATTCTCTGGGTATCCACTTAGCAAACTGTCTCTGCCCTTTGTTTACTCTCGCTCATCGTACCCTATAGAAGACTCTTTCAGTATGCATCTCACCTGGCTAGTGTAGCAGCCAGTATGCATTGCATCTTAACCATGGAGCAGTCAGTATGGTCCAGTTTTGGCCAGTTCTGAGTGGTTTTTCAGGTGCAACTTTTGGGAAATGATGTAATCAGTTGACCATGATTCTTTAGGGTATGAAACAAAACTTTTAGGGGTTCAAGAGCCCTTGTTTTATCGACATATATGATTGGGATTGCAGTGCCCAAATATGTCTATAACACTTGGGTATTATACGGGTCGCACCCCGAGTAGAGCTGCACGGAAGCCGCACCATAGGTTGCGGAGGAATCGCAAGTGCGCGTAGCGATAGGTCAGATCGCGGACCTCCAAAAGCCCCTCCAAAAGCTCTGCGGACTGTTGCCGAAAGGGACAGTAGTACCAGGATTTGCTTGGCTAAATCACCTCTAAACCTAGGTCAGGCCCATACAAGCCAACACATAACTTGTTATATTATCCTATCACATTTCTTGTTATACTAGATTCATCTTAACCCCAGATCTATCAAATGCCGAGAGGGATCAAATCTCTCGAGGTGAAAACCTTATTTTTGAGTGCAAAACTTGAGGAAAGGTTTTCGCCTTGAGATATTTGATCCCTCTCGGCACTTGATAGATGCGAGGTTAAGATGGATCTAGGTTGGTTTCAGTCGTGTGCAGTGATACAAAATTTGTTGAACATATAATTGTTTTGATCATTTTAAATATGCTAAATATGTGTAATATTAATTTGGTCAATTTACTTTAACTTTTCCTAGTTACCTCAGTTTGTTGAGATGAGAGAGACTATTAGTAACTTGAATAATGAAAAATGATGAAATAAAAATTCTAAGTGCAAAGTGACAATGTAACAATGTTGAACGATAGAAAATGTTAATAATAAGAATATAGTGAATTACAAACAATCTTCATTGCGATCAATCTAAAACTATTTTTTTCTAGTATTCTTATTGTCACGCGTATTAGTTATTTTATATTACCACGTTTGAATGCAAAGTGATTAATAATGTTGAATGATGGAAAATGGGAATAATAAGAATGTATCCAATTACAAATTGTTTACAGTTTTAAGAAGAAGACATTTCGGGTAAGTGAACATTTTATTTAGGATGAAAATTCATGTATTGTATTTATGGTTGAATTATTGTAACAAAGAAGTCAGTTCAGATCATGAATAATGTTTATGTACGCTGAGAGAGAGAATGTATGTTTTTGGGGTGAGATAGAGATATAGATGGGGGGAGAGAGGGAAGAAGAGAGAGGCAAAGACATGGAGGGAGGAAGAGATATATATATGGAGGGAGAAGTGTTAGAGAGAGAGACAGAAGGGGAAGAGAGGGAGAGAGAGAGGGAGTTGGAAAGGGAGGGAGGGAGAGAGATAGATAGATAAATATGGAGAGAGAGTGTGTATGGGGGGTGAGATAGAGAGATAAATAAGTAGAGACAATGGGAGATAGAGATACAGATGGAGCGAGAAAAGGTGCACTTATACTAAAATCAATGCACATTATTAATCTAATTACTTTGAAATTAATGTACATCATACATCCAGTTGCATCAAATTGGAAATCAACATCTACATTGAAATCAATGCATATAGTGAAAATAATCAAATAGGATTAGAAATCAACATCTACATTGAAATATTTGCATCTAGTGCAAACAATCAAATAGGATTAGAAATCAATATGCACACTAAAATCAACGCATCTAGTGCAAGCGTTCAAATAGGATTAGAAATCAATATCTACACTGAAACTAATGCATCCAGTGCAAGAAAACAAATAGGAGTAGAAATCAACATCTACACTAAAATCAACGCATATAGTGTAAGGTATTAAATAGGATTATAAATTGACATCTACATTGAAATCAATGCATCTAGTGCAAGCAATCATATAGGATTATAAATCAGTATCCACACTAAAACTAATGCATCCAGTGCAAGCAATCCAATAGGAATAGAAATTAGCACTACATTGAAATCAATGCATATAGTATAAGGTATTAAATAGGATTAGAAATAGACGTCCACAGTAAAATCAATGCATCTAGTGCAAGCGATCAAATACAATTAGAAATCAATATGTACATTGAAACCAATGCATCTAGTGAAAGCAATCAAATAAGAGTAGAAATCAACATCTACATTGAAATCAATGCATATAGTGTAAGGTATTAAATAGGATTAGAAATCAACATCTACACCCTTGTCACTTCCTCTCTCTCTCCACCTATATCTCTCAATATCTTTGTTCTTACCTTCCTCTCTTTCCCCCTTCCAACTCCATCTCTATCCTCTCTCTCAAGTACCCTCTCTCTTCCTTCCTCTCTTCCCCTTTCTCTCCCACCTCCCTATGTCTCTCCCCCCATCACACACACCTTCTCTCTCCAACCTCCAACTTTGTCACTATCTCCCTCTCTCTCCCCTTCTCGCTCCCCCCCTCTCACTCTCCCCCTCTCTCCCCCCTCCATACCTATGTCTCCCTATCTCTATCTTCCCCTTATTTCCCTATCTCTATCATCTCCTTTTATCTCCCTTCCCTCATTCCATATTCATCTTTCCCTTATCACTCCCTCTCTCTCTCCACCTATATCTCTCAATGTCTTTGTTCTTCCCTCCCTCTCTTTCCCCTCCGAATCCATCTCTCTCTCCCTCCCTCTCTCCTCCCCCCCTCCTCTCTCTCTTCCTTCCTCTCACTCCCTGTCTCTCCCACCTGTATGTCTCTCTCCCACACTCTATTCTCCCTCCATCTCACTATCTCTTTTAAATATGACGCCATTGTATTGTATTTAAGGAAGTATCTAAATTAAAAAATTTATAATTGGTTGTAAAATATTAAACCTATATTTTGGATCAATCACATCAAAGAAAATACAATAATAGAAAACTTAAAAGAATCATGCACTATCTTTCATATATCATTATTAGTCACTTCGTTTTCTCTCTTTGCTTGGATCCTTGGTTAAAACGCATCTACCCTCAATTTAATCTCTATGGGAATATTGTTAGTACTCATGAGGATGGAGGGTTTAGATATACCTCAAAATTAATTATAACCTTTTTTTCTTTTAGATTTAATTAAAAAAATGTATAAAATTAAATTAAAATAAAGTATTTGTAAAAGATTTTGATTTTGAAATAAGTTATGGTTTTTGGGCATGTGGTATTGACAATCCATGGTATTGTAACAAAATAATTAAAAGCTTACATCCATAACATAATAATCAAAAGCATAGATGGCCCATGGTATTGATAAACCATGGTATTATGATTTTCTTCCTTCCTCTCCCTCTCTCCCACCCTCTCTCTATCTTTCTCCTATGGGTATTGGCCCATGGTATTGTTAAAAAACCTATTTAGAAGTTGATAATATCCTTGGTAAATATTCATGATTAAAAATCTTGTTATATTGTAAATATTAAATTTTTATCGGCTTATTAATTAAATTTAAAGATGGTTATGCAATCATTATTTTATTTTTTACAGTGAAATGGATGTTAATTTATAAGTACTATTTATATGTTTTATGTTCTAATGGATATGTATATTATACTTTATTTTATCTAAACAATTGTTCGTAATTTTATTAATACAAAACAAAGTTACAATATAAAAAAAATTGAATTTAAAACATATCTCACGTCTAACACTCACCCATCCACCCTAAACTAGGTTGTAATCGCATTGTTTTGCAATATCTTATATACATTGCATTGTATTATGTATTATTCCACATCGTATTGTATCTATTGCGTTGTGTCCATTGTGTTACATTGCGTTGTGTTGATATTGTTATCACAAAAATAGGACCTTGATAGGCTACTCATCAAGTCAATCTCAGTGTAACTATTTCAAACCAATCTTTTAGCTGAGGCTTAGCCTCCTCAGCCTGAGAGGGCTCTCTCAAAGGTTAATGATATTGATTAGAGATATAAATAGATGGCTAACTCTATGGTTTGTGATTTTGTATGTTTATAGGTTGAAAGATGGAGACTTGCTACCATTGGGCTATGGAGTCAGTGACAGAGATAAAGATAACAAATAGCTCTTCTTATAAAATTGAGGCTTGTATATACGTCAATGAAAGAGTAACACATTCAGGAAAGTCTCAATAACTTGAAGTTCATAGGAGTCAGAGCATGTGGGCATGAATTCTGAGTAATGATACATCAAGGTATTCAAAAGGAAAGTATTTAAAGTGATTCATCAGAGTTTAATACTTAAAGGAAGTCAGAGCATGATTAACCATGAATTCTAAATAATAAGTAATAAAACATTGAAGAAAAACATCCAAAGATAAGACCCAAGAACTCAATTCACCATAGTTTAACACTTAAAGGAAGTCAGAGCATGTTCCTCCATGAATTCTGAGTAATAAGCATTAAGTCTATGGAAGTAAAACATATCAAAGATAAAAGATAAAGCTCACTGAAGTACACTAAGAATCTCAGATTAAGAAAAGTCAAACTGCTTCTGTATATATCATCCCTGCACAACATTTACAAAAGTAGATTTTTCCTATAACATTTTCCAACCCCTGAGGAATTCCACCTCTTTTCCTTTATAGAGTTTTCATTACAATATTGTATTCCCTAATCCAACTTGAGGGGAATTCGAATTTCCTAGCTTGACTCCTATTCATACCTTAAAACAGACTATTAAATATAAGTGACAGTTAACTGACTGCCTTAGCGTCCTAATACAATTAGGAGTACAACTCCTTATTATGATTAAAACAACCTTATCTAGGAATTAAACATTATCTTTGACACTTGTAACTCCATGAATTCAAATTTGATGAAGCCTTTAACCTTGTTGTTAGATTCTGTTGACTCATCCCTTATCTGTCTTGAAAACCAGGAACCTGTTTCCTGCATTTAAGATTTAACCTTCATTGATGCTTTCTGAATCCATTTGCTGACCAAATTGACCTTTTGAGACAAGTGATATGTGTTATCACTTCTATAGAACTTTCTTCTTCCACCTATATGAAAATCAAGCCCTTGAAGGAGTATAATGAGAGCTGATTTGGCTGCTCAAAAGCTGCACCTACAGCAGTTTCGTAGCGCGCTACGAAACTGCTGTGTATGTCTTTTACATAGCTCTTTTCTCAGTCTTCAAAACTTCTTTCACTTTTTCCATGATATCTATTGGCTTTAATAATAAACACAGATCATCTTTGAAATACTTTCAAGAAATAAAATCCTTCTCCTCAACAAAACTGCATCAAGAAATTGTAACTTACTGTTCTGTTCTGGCTGAAAAATATGTGTTGGCACAAAGCTTTTGTCTTCTCATAAAAAAATTATTTTTCAAAACTGAAGGAGGATTTTGGATAGCACTCTGTGTTGAAAAAAAAACTCTCTTGTTTTTTTGCAATACCTCTCCTACTTCCCAGAAGCTGTCTTTGAATATTAGGTGTAAATTGGAAAATTCTGATTTCTGAAAATATGGCTTCAAAGAAAGCCTTGTATCTCCCAACTGGTAACACTTACGAAAAAAGTGAGATAGGATATTGTAGATGGATATTTTATTAAGAGAAACCTCCTTCATAATTCCAAAATAATTTTGCATGTATCCAGAAACAGATCTTGAAAAAGATTACTAAAACTAGAAAGCAAAATGTTTCTCTCAATGACTTTCACCCATTTTGTAGCGCAAGTTGAGTCATCAACTTTTCCCATTTAATAATGAATTTGAAGAAACTGAAAAAGGTTTTTGTAGATAGGTATGTTAGGAAGAAGAACCTCCTTCAGTTTTCGAAAATATGCTTTCATTTGCTCAAAAAACCCCTTGGAAGTTGACTACTTAAAACATAAAACAGAGTTTTTTTCTGCTGAAAAAGGCTGCTTTAGTGATTTCGTAGCGCAAAACAGGTTTTTTACACTTTCTGCGCTACAAAAACGTGGATTGGTAGCTAATTTCAAATTTTTGTCAAAATGACTTGAGATATGAATTCTAAATGCAAGGTGAGACTTCTAAGACATGGAATAAGGTTGTCAAACTTTGTTTGGAAATGAAATATGACCTTAAAGACTTCTAACCCTATGACCTAACCCTTTAAGCATGAAATGACCTAGAGACCCTTTAACACCATGACTAGAAAAAGGGTTTGGAAATGATAATGACACTATTGGGACTCTAATCCTATCACTTATCCCTTTAAGCATGTGATGACTCAAAACTTATTATAAGACCATAACTAGAAACAAGGCAAACTTTCCAAAGTAATTTTTTTTTTTTAGGGTGATAATAGATATATCCCCATCGCAACAGTGTTTTATATGGAATCGCTTTGCATGGGCTTCATCATAGCCTCTATCATGTCTTTTAGGCATTCGACCTAGTCTCCCTTTTTGGAAGTGCTTAATATAAACCTTGAATAACAACTTTTAATAACCTCATTGCGGCCTTGAAAGGTAATTAACATATATATTCTATCACTATGATAGAGAGTACAAATCTTCATGCACCCCTCATTCCATGTACATGCTATGCTCTTGTTACCATGTCCTCATGAAATTAGGGTTATGCAAAGTTCCCATGCTTATTAGGGTTTAATTCCATCTTGTAATCTCAACTTGACCATCTCTAGGATTCACATAAATATGTATGGGATGGATGTCATCATTGAGATTAAGCCATTCAAAATTCACATTAGCTCTTAAAGCAGGACACAAATTTGACAAGAGGCCAAGCACTGAAGTGCAAATATTCTTGTGAGTCAAGCTATATTAACAATAACATCACAATCTTCCATTTCATTAGCATATTCTCCAATTGTATGGTGAGAATATGCTTTCAAGTATAAGCATTTTGAACTCATCGTATCAAATTCCAAGTCAGCAAAGAGTTCTCTACGAACTACCTTATGGTCTCCCAATCCATGCTTAAGGGAAATAAACAAACAATGCGCATATATATGCCTATTCTCAATGGATAAGGCTTTTGTAAGAATTCCACAACTTCCTCATAAATCTACTAGGTGTTGAGGGATTTTATCCCCTAGGACTTTTGGGTGGAACCCTAGCAGACTGAAAGTTGTCTGAACAAAGAAACATGCACATACACAACCATTATGCTAGCAAAAGCTAATTCTAAGGTAAGAAGGACGTACCTCAGGTCCTACGTTCGGGTAGTTCCTCAAGGGTCCAAACCCTTCTTCACGTCCCTTTTGCTCCTTTGCCCTGAAAAACCAACGATTCCAAAGAATGCAGCAGTATATGGACAAAGATTTATACAAAAATCATCTTTATGTTATACAAGAAAGGAGTTAGTTATAAACTTTTAGACATCCATTCATACATGAAATGCAAACATGAACATCATTAACATAAAGAAAGAAGCATATCGGGAACAAGACGTGTTTCTTTATTAGACAAATAGAATAGTACAAAAAAGAGCAATATCACCTGAACCACTTCTGCAGGCTCAAAGCTCAGCCTCCTTCTGAATCCGTCCCGCCTCAAGCCTCTAGCATATCTCCTTCCAATACTCACTCCAAGATGCCATAACTAAGGGATGAACATCAAATCACAAGGAAACAAGGGTTTCCTGTACAAATGGGGGAAGTGCAGAAGGCACAAGGTTCTTCAGACCTGATCAAGGGGAAATCTCAGTATAATAACCTTTCTCTATCTTCTCTCCTCCCTTAGGCCTTCCCTTTGGTGTATTTTTATACCAATTCCAAAGTAGTTTTTTAGTTAGGAATTGGTTGGGAACAATTGAGGCCACGGGCACTAACAGGTGATCAACAGGTAAAACCTACGATCTCCGCCCGAAAATAAGGAGTTTTATATTTTTTAAAGTGTTTTAATACATATACGCGGGTTGGGTATATATGAACCCACGTATACACGCGTTTAACTCAGGGCAATGTCGCGTACAGGGAATAAAACATTGTTTTTTAGATTTTGGACCAGGTCTGAAAGGAGGGGTTGCCCTAGGCCATGAGTGCAGCATCACAAACCATAATAGTGAGATTTGGAGCTATAACAGATGCCCCCTAATATATGAGGTCAGAAGGGGTACATGATGGCCGAAATATATTAAGCAAGTACATGGAAAGGAAATCTGCCAAAAGCCAAGGAGTACGTCACCAGAATTCAGCCTGCCAAGCCACAAAAGGAGATCAGAAAGAAACACCGTCTGAGGCAGGCATACCCATGCTCAGAGAAAGCAAAGCACGTCCGCATATCAAGTACAAGCGGATCCACTAAGTATACAAGTATAAATGACTGGAAAATACATAATGGATCATCTGATCATGATCGAAACAAGTACATGTCTGAATATCACATATAAAACTGTCAATGATGCTGAGAAATACAACGGATCACTGATATCAAAGACTGATCCCAAAAGGTACCAACTAAACATGATGGAAAAGGATGGAACTACACTGCAAACTCCGGTGTGAGCATATAGAATGTCACCATGAATGATTGAAACATATAAGATGGAGTGGTATCAACTAGCAGCAACAGGAGCAACTGTCAAGTGAACCAATGAATGTCGATACAACCTGAGGTCTTCCCCAACCGCCGTGGTACATTTCTACACCATGGGAATAAATGATCTAAAGTCGACCATGTGAGAAACCGTTTGATTACTGGTCATTGATGTATACCGTTAACAAACGCGAGACTACTCACCAATAATTATAATGAGCGTCAAGGTACCCAGTACAAACTAACAAGTGCGAATAAATGAGCTGAAGTCGAACACCTGTAAGAATCTATCGATCAGGAGACAATGATTGTTTCCCACTGTCGATAGCGAAGGATCTGCCACTAATGACTACAAACCCCAAGGTATTGCCAAATGGACTCTAGACCTTTGCCCCAGAGCAATGAGTCGGAGTCGATAGGGAAAGATCCGCTAGAAGGAAGGCATTAAGGCATCCTTCATCAATCTAGCGCGAGTGTAACCCATAGGCCAATAATGTGGAAAGAATCGGACGAAGAAAGATGTAGTAACCGAACCGAGGTACGTTTCCGACGTACACAAGATGTAGATAACGCACGGTAGAAACCCTCTGAACCAACCAATAATGAAAGCTGACACAGAGCCGGGGTATCCACCAATAGGGTCAAATGGAAACGAAGGTACCGCACGAATCCCAATGTGTGATAATGTAAGCTGACGTCAAACACAAAGGAAACCACTCAGTCAAAGACCCATGATACTGATCGATGCTGAGCACAAGGTAACCTATAAATAATGAAAATAGGGCAAGGGTGCAACTCTAGGCCTGCCCTCAGAGCAAGATGTCATCGTCGATAAGGACAAGACCCACCAGCAAGAAGTCAATGGGGACCTTCTCAAATCAGCACGAGTAAAGGAACAATATAACTGATGTGATGTAAGACATGATACTGACAACCGGGATGGCCGACTGAAAAATGAGTCAAGAGAAACCGCAGATAGGTCGACTCAGGCTAACTTCCCTTGAACAAAAGCACGACTCAATGTGACTATGGTAGCATATGATGAGTCTATATAAGTTCGTCATGCAGGAGGCATGAACGAACCCTCCATATGATTGGAAGAGATAACCAATCGGGGGAGAAATGACTCAATAACAATGGTTAAGGCGAACCTAAGTCAAACTAAATCCCACCCAAGATGAGGAGACTTTGTTTTGAGTGCTTTGTTCAAGGGTGACACGACTGAATCTAGCTGCCAATAATAGATGGAAACACTGTCCTGTTCCCTCTCTTTTTGGAATATTTAATTTTTTTGTCTTTTTCTGTTAAGCTCGAAAAATAATAAAAGAATGCTATGGTATAGTGAAAAGGACGAGTGTCGGTGAAACAGATGATCTAGTTCCTGGGAGGGGAACATTGCTATGCTCAATGCAGGGAGGCGAAAACTCGTCGGTGACACTCAAAGATATGTCCTTTCCACGGGTCAAGGTATGTCAAGTTATAGAGGTTAAAGGTATGCAAGGTTGATTTTTTGCAGACGTCATGGTCAAAAGTTGGCTTAAGCACGAGTCCAGTGAAGCCGACTCTAGGCCAAGAGGTGCAAATGGTTGACATGCAATGCAACAGTACAACTCAACACAAAGGAGCCTCTAGGGTGTAAGGCCAGAACAAAGCGAAGAAGTTAAGAGGAATGAGTCTTCAACGCATAAGTCATGGAGGGACTATAGAGGACTCCTGAGCCTACTCAAATGAAGCAGCATGGGAAACAAATGTCAATGAGGTGCTAACTACGATGCCCATGTAAAGGATGGCTCTACCATCGTGTCATGATTTTAAAAAATCGGCGAGTGAAGGTGGCTTAAGGAACATAACATGATGGGATCGACCCTATGGCAGATGTATCGACTGATGGAGGCTAGTATGCATAATGCAATGGAAAATTGATGTCCCTAACCTATATGCCAGTGAAAAAAACGTTACCTGCCATGACAGGTCAGCAGTCATGGAACCGTCTCGAAAAAGTTGAAAAATGTCCAAAATGTCCTGAGAAGCAAACCAATCTCGACACTACGAGCTCCCATGTCAAAAGTCACATGAAACCAATCAAAATGAAATTTTGAAAAAATTTTACATTTTCAAAACTTATAAATAGAATTTTGGACTCACCATTGTTACCATTTGACTTGAAGAGCAAATATTTGGAGCAAAAGGAGAAAATTCTTCGTGCATCGATTTCGACCATTCAAATTCCACAAAATCTTCCAGGTAACCCTTACACTTAGCTTGCAATGCATTGTGATTAATTTTAAGGTTTTCCATTGATGTTTCACCATTGAACTATTGACCAAAATTTCGCCACGGCGTATATGCGGGTTGATAATATGAAACCCGCGTACACGCGGGCCCTATACGCAACTGTGTGTACAGTAACCCGCGTATACGCCGCGAGCTAATTTAAATGAAAACTAACGGTTGAAACCTCAATTTCTTCTCAGGATGCCGATCACATGGCGTGAAAGGGAACATGCAGCGGTTGATAATGAGGTTATGAATGATCCTCAAGCCTTAGATGCTTTATGAGGATGCGGCTTGCTCAAATTCTTCAAACTGCCGAACATGAAAGCCAATGTGCGACTGCTTGAATTTCTCATTGGTTATTGGGATGTCGATGAGGAAGCATTTATGAT
>APFE031398877.1:0-11583 GCA_000404065.3 Pinus taeda
TCTTCCTGGGGTATTCAAACACCTCCAAATAATACCGTCTCTATTATGAAGTCAATAAAAAGTTTGTTGTATCTAGAGATGTAATCTTTCTTGAATCATCCAAAACTGACAATGTTGTTGAGTGACAACTTAATCGCTTGGATAGATTCGCAAATGCAAAATCATTTCAAGAATTTGATAATCAGATTCCAAATCTTGAAGGGGGGATTCCTATACTAGATCAACCTGTGGAATATTCTTCTGAAGCACTCTCTCCCCCGCATGAAACTCCAACAACGAATGATACTTTGAGTGATGTGATTGACAGAATCGGGAGACTCAATCTTGATTCAATCCCAACTCAATCAACAAAGCAGCTTGGACCATCTCAGAAAGGTCCCCCAAAGTGGCTGAAAAAGACACTTGAAAGTGTTCATCCTGATGAGGTTGGGAACACAGGGACTAGAAATTCAACTCGACAAAATGGAGGTGATGTAGATGACTCTGATTCACCTGTTGATATGGATGTTTCTTATGATTGTGAATTGAATTTATCTACAGATTTTGAACCAAGTTCCTTCAAATAGGTTGATTATCATTATGAATGGAAAGAAGCAATGCAAAAGGAGTATGATGCCTTGATAAACAATGGAATTTGGAAGCTGGTTGATACTCCTTTGGGAACCAAACCAATTGGCTGCAAGTGGGTCTACAAGAACAAGTATAAAGTTGATGGCTCACTTGACAAGCACAAAGCCAGGCTTGTGGCAAAAGGTTTTGCACAGAAGGAAGGGGTCGATTATGAGGAGACTTTTCCCTCCATAACAAAATGGGCTACCATCGAGACACTCTTTGCCCTAGCAATTCAGAACGGTTGGAAAGTCCATCAAATGGATGCAAAAACTGATTTTTTGAATGGAGATCTAAAAGAGAATGTTTTTATGTCCCACCCTGAAGGGTTTGCTGTGAAAGGACATGAACATAAAGTATGCAAACTTGTGAAATCCTTGTATGGCCTCAAACAAGCACCACGAGCCTGGGATGAAAAGCTAATTGAGAATCTTTTGAAACTCAATTTCAAACATTATGATCTTGATGATGCAACTTTGTTTGTCAAGAAGGTTGGAAAAACAGTTGTATATCTTGTGGTATATTTATATGATCTTTTGATGACATGGAACAATGAGAGCTACATTGCATCCATAAATAAAGAATTGAGGAAAGGTTTTAAAATGAATGATTTGGGCTATGTTCATTACTATCTTGGTATTGAAGTAACTCAACATATGAAGTCCATATTCCTTTCTTAAAAGAAGTACATTGGAGATTTGTTGAACACGTTTGGCATGAATGAATGCAATCCTCTGACTACTCCTATGGAACAAAACTTAAAGCTCACATCCATTGAAGGAAAAGAATTTGAGGATGAAACAAAGTATAGATAGCTTGTAGGAAGTCTCAACTACCTGACTACTACCAGACCAGGCATTTTGTTTATTGTTGGAATCCTCTCCATCTTTATGCAAAATCCTTCTGAGGGACATTGGTCTGCTGCAAAAAGAGTTATAAAGTACTTGAAGGGAACTTAAGATTTTGGACTCAGGTATACACATGTGGTTGACTTCATCTTGATTGGATACTCTGATTCAGACTTCGATGGAGACAAAGAAATTGGGGTATCTTCTTTGGGTTATGCTATGAGTCTTGGATCAAGAGCTGTCTCCTGGAGATCACGCAAACAATCAGTTCCAACAGATTCCACAACAGAGGTAGAATATGTGGTAGCAGCTGAGGCAACAAAAGAAATTGTGTGGCTCATGAAAATTCTGGAAGATTTTCAGGTAAAATAAGTACAATCGACTCCACTTCGATTGACAATACCTCGGCAATAAAGTTGGCCAAGAACCCAAAGTTCCATGATTGAACGAAGCACATCAATACAAAATATCATCTGATTCAACATCATGTTGAGGCCAAAACAATACATCTTCGCCATTGTTCCACTAATGAGCAGATTACAGACATCTTCACCAAAGCGCTTGGAAGAGAAAAGCTTGAAATATTTAGAACGATGCTTGGACTCACCAACATCCCTTCAGATTAAGGGGGGAATGTTGACACCTAATCATAGGGATTGGGTGAACAATTGTAAATAGTGTAAATAAATAATAGAATCGGGAGATGAAATTGAATAGTCACTTCCTCTTGTATATAATAATGAATAGCCTAAATGAATAATACAATCTCATTTTGAGGAGTTACCTCCTGGCCTGACATAGGATTTTAAGCTCTTTGACCTTTTCTATAGTCCCTTTAGCTATTTTATTTTGTTTTTAAATATCGACTAGTAAAATATCTTCTTTATCTCTTCTAAACTCTTTCATATCATAATGTTTGTAGGGGCATAATAGAGATCAACAAGACTATAAATAAATTTATTTTCCTTGTAGGGAGAGGTACTGGAACTTTCAAGATGTTGAGAGGTAGGCCTAACCACTTGCTTTAAGATCAAATCTTTCTCAGCCCTTAATGCAATCCTTTCTTATACTTGCAAAATAGGAAGAGTGCCTAGATTTTGACGAATTTATTCTAATATTTCTTGAGATGTTTTCCATTTGGTAGTAGTAAACATGAATATATCATACTGTGGCCTTGGAGTTTGCATATTTTGGTAGTATTGTTGAAAGCTTGGATATTGTGAATTTTTAGAAGGAATTGTCGGGATCTTATCTTCCTCCCAATTTTGTGGATCTAAAAGACAAAATTGATCAGAAAGGTGTTCAATATATGAATCAGAAGAAGTAGTGGAAGAAGAATCACTGTCCTAATTAATGGGAAGAAGGATTATATCATCTGATTGTGGAGTTGAAGCAATAGAATCAACAAAATAGAGATCCCACCATTATGGATTGAGGTCTTCAATGAAAAGAGCAGAAAGGTGAGGTTTTATAGTTTTGTTGGGACAATTATTTGCGCTGTGTCCTGGTTTATGGAAATTATAGCATAGAGAATATTTTCTTGGGGCTTATTGTCTTTTGAGATGAGGTTTCTTTGGAAAAGAGTCTTTATGGTAGTGGGATTTAGAGCTATTATAGTACTTAGCAGGAAGATTAGGAGCCCAACGAGACTTAAACGAGTATTTCTTAATTTTTTTCTTCTTATGTTTGCATCATTTGTAGTAGCCCGGTGCAAAATTTATGCACTAAGGTCCTCTATTGAAAGAAACATATCCCCATTCTGGCATTTTCCCCACTTTTTTGCAAAAAGAAGGAGTAAGCATATTATTAAACCTTTTAAAATATTTTGATACTCTTTTCTCAAGGAAATTTTCTTGAATCACTACATCTATATGATAATATACCATGGCAAGTGTCATGCCTTCTAACCATATATCTTTATCCTTAAGGTATTTATCTACTGCATCTGGAAGGGAAATTGGGAAATTATAAATATTATATTTGATATAAGTAGGATCAGTGGCTTTACCTGCTCGTATGAGTAATTTTTTCATGTAACAAAAATATTTATGCTTAAGAGATAAATCTCATAATCTATGAGACATGAAGAGAGATTGAAGATGCTCTGAATTTGATCCAACTTTCTTAGAACCCTAGAATTGCAATCCTAATTATTCAAGTAAATATTTTTTAGAAGTGGGGGAGTTTAAGAATTCATCTTTGGTTGTTTGAGGCAACCAGTGCCACCATTCCCATGCAAGACCAGTAATCCTTGCAATAAGGAGATTAGCCATATGCCTTGGAGTAATTGTACTATCTTCAACTTTTTTAGCAATACTCCAATTTCCTAGAAGTTGTAATGCTTCTTTAATTTCTTCTTTGCTTTGACATCCTATATTAAGTATAGGATCCTCTAGCATTGTGGCTATGAGTCTTCCCCCATAGTTTCATTAAATCCTTTAGGGCCTTCAATCCCTAAAGCCAAAATTTCTAGATATCTTTTCTTGTTAGATTTCAGGCTTCTGTGGAAGTTTTTTGCAGTGGCATGATCCAAATTGTCCATAGTCTTTTGTTCATTGAGTCGACGTTTCAAACCCCAAAGGGGGTCCATCATCAGGACAAATCAGAAAGATAGAAAATGAATAAAAGATTGTTGAGAGAAGAAGACATGAACCTGGATATAAATAAACCAAGAACCCTAATTTTGAATTGTAGGTCAACCATTCTCCTCTCAATTTTTATCCTCAGGATTTCAAGAAGATATATCTCCTTCCATGTTTCCCCTCTGTACCGGGAAGTAATGTTATATTTCAGGCTTCTGTGGAAGTTTTTTGCAGTGGTATGATCCGGATTGTCCACAGTCTTTTGTTCATTGAGTCGACGTTTCAAACCCCAAAGGGGGTCCATCATCAGGACAAATCAGAAAGATAGAAAATGAATGAAAGATTGTTGAGAGAAGAAGACATGAACCTGGATATAAATAAACCAAGAACCCTAATTTTGAATTGCAGGTCAGCCGTTCTCCTCTCAATTTTTATCCTTAGGATTTCGAGAAGACAGATCTCCTTCCATGTTTCCCCTCCGTACAGGGAAGTAATGTTAGATTTCAGGCTTCTGTGGAAGTTTTTTGCAGTGGTATGATCCGGATTGTCCACAGTCTTTTGTTCATTGAGTCGACGTTTCAAACCCCAAAGGGGGTCCATCATCAGGACAAATTAGAAATATAGAAAATGAATGAAAGACTATTGAGAGAAGAAGACATGAACCTGGATATAAATAAACCAAGAACCCTAATTTTGAATTGCAGGTCAGCCGTTCTCCTCTCAATTTTTATCCTCAGGATTTCGAGAAGACAGATCTCCTTCCATGTTTCCCCTCCGTACAGGGAAGTAATGTTAGATTTCAGGCTTCTGTGGAAGTTTTTTTGCAGTGGTATGATCCGGATTGTCCACAACCTTTTGTTCATTGAGTCGACGTTTCAAACCCCAAAGGGGGTCCATCATCAGGACAAATCAGAAAGATATAAAATGAATGAAAGATTGTTGAGAGAAGAAGACATGAACCTGGATATAAATAAACCAAGAACCCTAATTTTGAATTGTAGGTCAGCCGTTCTCCTCTCAATTTTTATCCTCAGGATTTCGAGAAGACAGATCTCCTTCCATGTTTCCCCTCCGTACCGGGAAGTAATGTTAGATTTCAGGCTTCTGTGGAAGTTTTTTGCAGTGGTATGATCCGGATTGTCCATAGTCTTTTGTTCATTGAGTCGACGTTTCAAACCCCAAAGGGGGTCCATCATCAGGACAAATCAGAAAGATAGAAAATGATTGAAAGATTGTTGAGAGAAGAAGACATGAACCTGGATATAAATAAACCAAGAACCCTAATTTTGAATTACAGGTCAGCTGTTCTCCTCTCAATTTTTATCCTCAGGATTTCGAGAAGACAAATCTCCTTCCATGTTTCCCCTCCGTACAGGGAAGTAATGTTAGATTTCAGGCTTCTATGGAAGTTTTTTGCAGTGGTATGATCCGGATTGTCCACAGTATTTTGTTCATTGAGTCGATGTTTCAAACCCCAAAGGGGGTCCATCATCAGGACAAATCAGAAAGATAGAAAATGAATGAAAGATTGTTGAGAGAAGAAGACATGAACCTGGATATAAATAAACCAAGAACCCTAATTTTGAATTGCAGGTCAGCCGTTCTCCTCTCAATTTTTATCTTCAAGATTTCGAGAAGACAGATCTCCTTCCATGTTTCCCCTCCGTACAGGGAAGTAATGTTAGATTTCAGGGTTCTGTGGAAGTTTTTTGCAGTGTTATGATCCAGATTGTCCACAATCTTTTGTTCATTGAGTCGACGTTTCAAACCCCAAAGGGGGTTCATCATCAGGACAAATCAGAAAGATAGAAAATGAATCCCAATGATTGACTATATTCATGTCTTTCAAAACAATAAAAAATAAATTGTCTTATATCTCGAAATCCCATTTAGGTTGTAGTTTGGTTCTAATTCACAAGCAAACAGATCAAGTGATTTTTGGCTTCTGTGACCAAGCTTAGTATCATCTTTAGGGATATCTTGTTGGAATGGATTAAAAAAAACAAGAATTTTATTTGGCTTTTGAAATGAATTAGAGAGTTTTATAAATCATAAATATATTTTTCAAGAAATGAAAGCCTAATACTAAGCTTTTATATGGCCTTTTTTAATTTCTTCAGCATCACTAAGGACATGGGATACTATGTCCAATTTGTATGAATTTTTTTGTAGCTCTTCTCTTTCAAACTTATTAGAAGAAATTATTCATAAAATATCCTTGTGAACATCATATACATTCTTGGCTATTAAACTTGCTTGAATATTTGAATCGTTCAACAACTTGCATTCATTAGAAACACTTGTGTCAACTGCGAGTGATTTGACTGGCATATATTATTGTTTAATTTTTCTTTCAGACTAGTACTAACGAAAATGAGTGGCTAGAATATTTCTTCCAGGAATAAATGAAAGTTCTCATGTTGGTATTTTGAATGTCATTTCTATATTTTCTCTTGGAAGTGTAACAAAAAAAATACATAGATGTGGAGACTTAGGGGCTCCATATACAAAATTTATTTTATTAATGCATGCTTGGAAATATGTATATTTTCCAGAATGGAAAATTTTGTTATTTTTGCTGGATTTGCAAGTATGTCGAGGCTTTGTAGTTTGTAAGGAAGAGTGGCTTAGGGTACAAGGAAGATGATCAAAGGAGAGTTTGTCCTTGGTGATTTGGAGAGGTTACACTTGATTTCTGAAATAATTTCTTCTTTCAGTTTCCCGTAGAGCTTGTTTATAAGTATGGTATTTATTTTCCTAATAAGATGGATAGTTCATGCCTGTCCAGTCGAATGTGACAGGTTGAGTATTAGAAGAATGATCTATTTCTAATATAATATGCAGGTGGGAAATTTTTTCTATAGAGGGCCTTAGCGATGGAAGAGTGTTATTATAGAATCTCACTATCACCATACATTTTAATTCGAAAATGAGGGATGAAACATACATATCGAATCCTCTAGGAAGAATGTAGGCTTTGAGAAGATCATAGATATAGGGTTCATCTAGGGAAATGCATACTTTGGGTAAAAAATACAAAAAGATGGTCCATCATTCAATGGGGTAGAAAATACTCCAATCATTGCATCTACAAACTGATTATGTCTTGTATTGACTATGCAACAGAGGGAATGGCCATTTAAAAAAGGCCTGACTAAATGTTGAAATCCAAACTTTATCTCCCCAAGATGACACTAGTATTTGTGTTTCTTTCCTCATTCTGTCATATCTCCATCTAGCAAATTTATATGTAGTGGTTGATCATTAGAAGTGAAAGGCTGATTTGCAGATTGAACCTTGATAAAAGAGTGTGAAAAATATTCCCATCCATGGAGCTTATAAACATATTTGGGATATATAGGTGGAAGTTTCCAGTCGGTGGACGAATGGGGTTTTGAAATAGAAATAAGTACTCTAGACGTAGTAGACTCAGACAGAGAACAAGATCTGCAATCTTTAACCGTAGTAGTTTTTCCTGAAGCATTATCAGTGGATATTTCTACTAAATTTACTTCTTCCATCAAAGGATCCATTATATATAGATGACAGAGTAAACTCTAGTGAGAACTAGGATTGAACTCTTAGGAAACAACTACTCAGTACAATTTCTAACTCAAATATTTAATTCCAAGTCTTTACTACCTCACATTCCAACTAAAATTCTCAGAACATCATCATACAACATAATTCTTTGATGAAATGAAAATGCATATGGCTTGGAATTAGAATAGATGCTTATGGGATTTCATTAAAATAACATCTATGCCAATTGAACCAGGCTTTGATACCATCACGACTCCCAGATCATTTGCTTATTCTCGTACGAGTCAAACACTCAACATCATGGCTCCTAGATCGTTTGCTTATGCTCATATGAGTCAAACACAGTTTTTTTGGGAAACAATATGTTAAAAACTAATTATGAGAATGTCCTTTGCAGGTTCACAACTTTATAAGTTTTTTTGAATTTTATTGGTTTATAAAAAAATTAATTTTAATTTTTAAATACAATTTTTTTTTTAATAGAAAAGAGAATTTTATTTATATGATTTATTATATTTAATATAAATTTATTTTTATTTTCATGGATTCATAATTTGATAAGTATAACAAAAAAATATGATTAATTTTTATCACATGAAAGTAAATGACTACGTACTATAAGCGTTAAAATAACATTTAAGATTTTTTTGAAATTCCAACACTTGTCATATGGTACACCTCTTCAACTTTGATTTGATTCAATTTTAGTTTTTACTAATTTTTATTTACAGCTTATCATATGTTTTTATTATTATGTTTCTATTGGTTTAAAAGTTTTTTAAAATTTTTCCTCTGTATTATTAGTTTTTGCCTCGCTAGGGACTATATCATTTTCCTCGCGGTTAAAGTCTGTTGACTCTGCATTTTGTGGTTGTGTTTTTTCCATTTTAACTAACATTTCGGGAAAATGTTTTATGTTTCTATTTTTCAATAAATTCAAGAATCATTTTCTAGTTTTCAACAAGTCTTATTTCTAATTTTCGATTGGCTAAGGGAGATATGATGGGACAAAATTCCCTTGATGGAAGGCATTTTATTTTCGGCATTTGCCAATGCATACCAATTCATTTTAAAATAATAAAAAAAAACTATTTTTTGTGAGTGACCATTCCATTGGTTAGTGCTCTGACAGTGACACTGTTATGTTACTGTTGTACCCAATGATGTCAGAATTTGTGCATTGCAAGACCTTTGCGTAAGCCACAGGATGCTTTGGGGGAGGGGGTGGGGGGAGGAGGGGTGCTAAACAAATCTCAAATTATTGCGAGTGACCATTGCGTTGGTTAGTTCTATGACACTGTCACTCATAATGATGCCAAAATTGACATGGTTTCAGGATATTTGCATAAGCGGGGGGTGGGCTGGGGGGGGTGAACACATGTGCAATTAATATTATTTTTTTTGTTCTGCGGAGTTCTTACAATGGATAAGATGGAGTATGTGCGGGAGAACTGATATGCAAACACAACTGTATTGTGCAATAAGGAACTTCTTTGCAATTGAAAATTTCACAAATTTAGCTATGTGGGAGAGTAGTTGTGTAGAGCTGTGATTTTGTTTGTGCTATGACAATTTGTTATTGTTCTGTCGAATGATGCCAAAATTTACATGTTTGCAGGTTGATCCGAATCGGATCCACAAAAGACTGTCAAGAACCTTGACTGTATCGAGTTGAACAAATCCTTGAAAATTCCAAAACATCGATAAAAAAACGCCTTGAACCAGTGGCAATGGCCGCCAATGTGGAACGACGAGGACCTCGGTCAAAGTGCGCTGAACAAGGCCCATGGAGACTGCGTAGGAGGTTAAAGCAGCCCCTAGGAGCCCTGGATCGGGAAAAGGAGGCGATTTTGATTAGCGCTTAGTGCTAATCGCGCATCGCTGGGCAAACAAGGATAAAATGGAAAAGCCTTAAGCACTCAGTCGCGTTGGGGGGCCGGAGAACCACGGGCAGAGAAACAAAAAGCGCTAAAGGACAAAGGCGGGACCCGCGCTCTGGAAAACCAGTGGTATCGATCAGGGCGCCCTTGAATGGTAAGAGGTTTTGGAGGAGAGTGGAGCGATCCCACTTAGTGATCGATGCGTAGTAGCAGAGGTGAGAGAAAAATCGCTGTGATCGCGCGCTATTGGTCGAGCAAGTCAACCGCGCTCGACGTGCCTATGATGTTGGATCTGGAGGAGCCCAGATCGGATGGCTGAGATTGCGCCCGGTGGAGGAAGCGGAATCGACAGGGGGTTAAGCCGCGTTCTAAAGGGATTTAGAGTTTGTTTGACTGCCACAGTGGAGAAAGAATGCATACACAACGTAACGGAAGAAATGAACCGACGAAGCATGCTGGAACCAGTTAGATGGAGACACGTGGCCACTTCTCGAGCGTTCATGCTAACGCCGAACAGAGAACTCCAAGCGCAGCTACAGAAGGTGAATTGACGTAGGCGGGAGAGGAACCAAACAGGCATAAGGATCGAATGGATAAAGCCATGAACAAAGACAGTCGAAAAGGAAGAAGGATTGAGAGGAGTCCAAGCGACCAAGAGAGACAGTGAACAGTGAACCCTGAGATGGGGACTGAACATAAAGAATAGTAAAGCCAACCAGAGGAGATAGAGGGCCGAGCTAACCACAGGCAACATTGAGCACTAGAGAGCTTGAAGATTCATGTCTTCCCATAGAGGAATCTATCTGGATTGAGCATCACATTTGGCTCTTTCCACTGTAGACCAAGGGTCACAGGGCTGGTAGGAAGAGAACGAGTTTGTGTACTCCGAGTGGCTTGGGGAATCCAAGAACCACCCTGCCAAGCAAAATTTGCTGTTAGGAGAACTCATATTGAGTCCCTGTATTGTAATTTCTCTGTTGTAAGACACAATAAAACAAGGCCACCACTAAAGCTGGACCGGAGACGTAGCCCTGGAGAATAGGGTGAACTCCTTATTAAAAATTGTTTGTGTCTTTGTGTTGCTTACTGTATTTCTCTACTGTCTTTCCATTTAAATGTCTGTGCATTGGCAATCTGATCAATCCATTGCTTGAATAGCATAGAACACACACCAGCACATGAATCTGTAATACCTTTTGTTTAACAAATATTCAACTGAGGTCACTCACCGGGTGATTATCAGATCAAGTGGTATCAGAGCAGTAGGTTGTAAGGTTAGACAAGATTGTGTTGGTTTAGCTGTGAATGCTCACTAGATCAAAGCTCAAATTAGGAGAAGGAGAGTTGGTGGAAACTAATCTTGAAATTGGGAGAGTCTATTCTCAGAAGAAAATGTCAGAGAAAGGTTCTATAGGGCCAGACCCTCAATTCATAGAAAGTTTCCTAGATATAAAGTCTATGGTAGAAGAAATTTATAGGGACTTTAGAAAGCATAAGGATGAAGAGTCATTAGGCTCTAAACGAGATAAAGAAGAAGATGAATCTTATTCCCATGGCCACTCAAGAGGGAAAGGGAAAGAAGAAAGCTTTCCTACACCTCCTAATAGCCCTGTGCATAATAAGAAAGCATCTTTGATTAAGCTAGATGTAAAATTTGATTTGCCTATATATGATGGAGAGCTAAATGTTGAAAAGTTGGACAATTGGATTAGACAAATTGATGTGTATTGCAGGGTATAGAACATAGACTCAGACAAGAGTAAGATTCAGCTGGCAAGCCTACACCTAGGAGGCATTGCCTTGGTTTGGTGGGAAGGCAGAACCCAAGCTGATATGAAATGACATGGTAAGACCATCTCTGTCTAGAGTGAATTTGTTGCTGCAATCAAAAATCAGTTCTATCCATTGGCCTACATGCAACAAGCCATGATGAGTTGGCAAACTCTTTAGCAGTTGAAAGGGAAAAGTGTACAAGGGTATACTAAGAGTTCAGAAAGAGAGCATTGATGTTGGGTATCTCATTAGACTCACCAAAGACTCTTTTGAAGTACATTGGTGGTCTACACAGCTACATGAGGCATACCATCCTCATGTTTAATCCCACTAGTATAGATGAGGTAT
>APFE031398877.1:12779-23759 GCA_000404065.3 Pinus taeda
CAAGAAGCAGGTGCAGGAGTTGCTCGAGAAAGGGTTCATCAAGCCTAGCACATCACCATGTGGGTCACCAATCGTTCTAGTGAAAAAGAAAGATGGCTCGTGGAGAATGTGCATTGATTACCGAGCACTGAATAAGATAACAATAAAAAATATTTATCCCCTTCCTCACATAGATGATCTTTTAGATCAATTGAAGGAAGCTGTTTATTTCACCAAGCTGGATTTGCATAGTGGATACCATCAGGTCAGAGTTGCAGAGCAAGATGCATGGAAGAATACTTTCAAAACAAAGCAGGGATTGTATGAATGGCTGGTTATGCCTTTTGGCTTGACCAATGCCCCTGCTACTTTCATGAGATTAATGAATGAAGTACTCAGACCTTTTCTTGATGATTTTGTTATTATGTATCTGGATGACATTTTGATTTTTAGTAAAACGTGGGAAGAACATTTAAAAGATGTTAAGCAAACATTAGATGTTTTCAAAAGAGAAAAACTTTATGTTAAATTCTCCAAATGTAAATTTGGCAAAACCTCTCTAAATTATTTGGGTCATATAGTAGGGGGATGTGAATTGAAAATAGATCCCTCTAAAGTGGAAATCATCATAAACTGGCCTAAACCCAAGTCTGCTACAGAAGTGAGAAGCTTCTTAGGAGTAGCACAATATTGGAGGAAGTTCATTTCAAAATTTTCCTCGATTGTAGCTCCCTTACATGCTTTGATAGGATTGAACAAGGTATTTCAATGGGGAAGCAAACAACAGAAAGCCTTCGATACCTTAAAAGAAAAAATTAGTACAACACCTGTACTAGCACTGCCAGATCTACAAAGACCATTTGAGATCCAAACTGATGCCAATGATTATGCCATGGGAGTAGTGTTGACACAGCACGGTAAACCCATATGTTATTATTTTGAGACTTTTAATCCTACAGTAGTTAACTATCCTACATATGATAAAGAATTGTATGCATTAGTTCAGAGTGTGAAAAAATGGAAACATTATTTAATGGGCAAAGAAACAGTAATACATACTAATCGTCAGCCACTTCAATACCTACACTCCCAAACTAAATTGCAGGAATCAAGACATTACAGATGGATGGGGTTTCTACAATAGTTTCATTTAGTCATTAGATATAAAAAGGGCATACATAACAAGGTTGCAGAAATGTTATCTAGACCCATTATAAATGCATCTACCCTACTTAAGCATAATTCTGTGCTGCATGAAAGCTACATAGAACAGTATGCTCAGGATATGGACTTTAAAGATGTATATGCAACTTTGAGTCAAGGAAAAAGAGTAGAAGAATTGGACTATCATGTGAAGGATCGACCCTTATATCATTGTGGGAAACTCTGCATTCCACAAACTGAGAGAGCAAAGAAAATTAGGGAAGCATACACTTCTCTGATATCAGGTCACTTTGGGGTAAGTAAAATAGTTGCACAGCTACAAAGGTTCTGCTATTGGCCGAAAATGAGTGAGACAATTTCTAGATATATAAAAGGGTGTGCCATGTGTGCTAAAAGCAAGCCCAACAATAGAAAACTAGGCTTGTACACTCCATTGCCAGTTCCTCCTCACCCTTGGGAAAGAATTTCCATGGATTTCGTTGGAGGACTGCCTAAATCTAGGAAAGGTCATGATTATCTATATGTTGTTGTGGATAGGTTTAGCAAAATGTGTATTTTGATACCTTGTAGTAAACAGATTACAGCTGAACAAACTGCAAAATTATTCTTTGAACATGTATGGGTTCATTTTGGATTACCCACTTCTATTGTATCTAATCGAGACACCCAATTTGTGGGGAAGTTTTGGTCAATTTTGTGGGAAATAATGGACACCAAGTTAAAGAAGCACAACTTTTCATCCACAAACAGATGGCCAAACAGAAGTAGTAAACAGGACGATGATCCAGTTACTGAGAGGATATTGCAGAAAACATCCTAAGCTTTGGGATGAGCACTTGTGCTATGTGCAACATGCTTATAATAGAGCCAAACAATCTTCTACACAGAGACCTCCTTTTGAGACCTGTTTTGGTTTCATACCAAGGTCTCCTTTGGATTTTGTCTTTGGTAAATATACCATGGTTGATAGACACAGTGATGTGGACAAGGAAACTAGGTTCATTGAAAAAATCCAGGAGATCCACCAGGTAGTACAGGAACAACTGGAAAAGATCCAGGCCAAGTACAAGGCTAGGCATGATAAGCATCGGATGGAGCATAGTTTTCAAGTTGGAGACCAAGTCTAGCTATATATCAGCAAGGACAGAATGCAATGTGAAGGTAAAAAGCTAAAACCTATCAGGTATGGACCCTTCAGGATACTTGAGAAGGTTGGTGAGAATGCTTTTCGCCTTGATCTGCCAGCTTACATGCACATCTACTCAATCGTGAACGTAGAATGCTTGAGGTTGTTTGAACCTTCAATGATTGAGGACCCTGAAGAGTAGAGTCAATTACCTTCTATTGATGACCTGCTACCTGAATACCTTAATGAGTTACAGGCAGACACAGTGCTAGATAGGAAGGTAAGGACGACGTGGAGTGGACAAGTGGAATACCTCAGAGTTGGGTTTAAAGGTTCAAAGCCGAGCAGTGCGAAGTGGATTGAGATTGGACAAGTGAGACAACAATTTCCTCCCTTAGTCGATGCTTGAAGAAAACCAACTTTTGGTGGTCCAAAACCTTTTTTAGTAGGAAGGCCGTGACCGAATTAGATCCACAAAGGACTGTTAAGAACCTTGACTGTATCGAGTTGAACAAATCCTTGAAAATTCCAAAACAGTGATCAAAAAACGCCTTGAACCAGTGGCAATGGCCGTCAACATGGAACGACGAGGACCTCGGTCAAAGCACGCTGATTGAGGCCCATGGAGACTACACAGGAGGTCAAAGCAGCCCCTGGGAGCCCCGAATCAGGAAGAGGAGGCGATTTTGATTAGTGCTTAGCGCAAATTGCGCATCTCTGGGCAAACAAGGCTAAAATGGAAAATCCTTAAGCACTTGGTCGCGTTGTGGGGCCGGAGAACAACGAGCGGAGAAACAAAAAGTGCTGAAGGACAAAGGCGGGACCCGCGCTCTGGAAAACCGGTGGTATCTATCGGGGCACCCTTGAACGGTAAGAGGTTTTGGAGGAGAGCGGAGCGATCCCACTAAGTGATCGACGCATGGCAGCAAAGGTGAGAGAAAAAATCGTCGTGATCGCGCGCTATTGGTCGAGCAAGTCAACCGCGCTCGACGTGTGTATGACGTTGGATCTGAAGGAGCCTAGATCGGATGGCTGAGATTGCGCTCGATGAAGGAAGTGGAATCAACAGCGGGTTAAGCCACGTTCTAAAGGGATTTGGAGTCCGTTTGACCGCCACGGTGGAGAAAGAACGCATACACGACGTAACAGAAGAAACAAATTGATGAAGCATGTTGGCACCAGTTAGATGGAGACACGTGGCCACTTCTCGAGCGTTCATGCTGACGCCGAACAGGGAACTCCAAGCGCAGCTGCAGAAGGTGAATCGACGCAGGCGGGAGAGGAACTGAACAGGCATAAGGATCGAATGACTAACGCCATGAATAGAGACAGTCGAAAAGGAAGAAGGATTGAGAGGAGTCCAAGCGACCAAGAGAGACAGTGAACATTGAACCCTGAGAGGGGGACTGAACACAGAGAACATTAAAGCCAAGCAGAGGATACAGAGGGCCGAGCTGACCACAGGTAGCAACGAGCACTAGAGAGCTTGAACATTCAAGCCTTCCCATAGAGGAATCTATCTGGATTGAGCATCACATTTGGCTCTTTCCACTATACACCAAGGGTCACAGAGTTGGTAGGAAGAGAACAAGTCTATGTACTCCGAGTGGCTTGGGGAATCCAAGAACCACCCTGCCAAGCAAAATCTACTGTCAGGAGAACTCATATTGAGTCCCTGTATTGTAATTTCTCTGCTGTAAGACACAATAAAACAAGGCCACCACTGAAGCTAGACCGAAGACATAGCCCTGGAGAATAGGGTGAACTCCTTATTAAAAAATGTTTGTGTCTTTGTGTTGCTTACTGTATTTCTCTACTGTCTTTCCATTTAAATGTCTGTGCGTTAGCAATCTGATCGATCCATTGCTTGAATAGCACAAAACACACACCAGCACATGAGTTTGTAATACCTTTTGTTTAACAAATCTTCAACTTAGGTCACTCATAGGGTGATTATCAGATCACAAGTCCTTTGTAAAGGCAAGATGGGGTCAGGGGTGGTGGGGGGTGTTGAACAAATCAACAATTATTATTATTATTAATTTTTCTTATGTGAGGATTTTATTGTGCAGAAGAGAAAGTATGTGCAACAGAACAAAGGTGCAAAGATAATTATATTATGCAACAACAAAATTAATTTTAAACTAGTTCGCAATTGAAATTTTCACATATTTAGTTTTGCAAGAGAGAAATTGCATAGGGTTGTGATTTTATGAGTGATCTGACAGTGTGTTTTTTCTTTTTCCAATGATGCTAGAATTAACGCGGGGGAGGGGGGGAAGCACTAAACAAATATGCAATTAATATTATTAATTATTTTTTCTTGTGTGAAGTTTTTACTGTGTGGAGGACAAAGTATGTGTGGGAGAACAAGGTGTAGATGTAACTTTATTTTGTAGTGATGAAATTAATTTCATTTTTTTATTATATAGGTTTAGCTTTGCCTAAGAGGAGTTGCATAGAGCTACGAATATTTATGACATGAAGGATGTGCGAGGGATATGGTATGTGTAGGAGAATGATGATGCAAAGGGAACTTTAATCAATTTAACTATGAAAAAAATTGAATTAATATTATTACGTTCCATTGTGCCTAACTTTTACTGTGTGGAGGACGGGGTATGTGAGAGAGAATGAGGGTGCATAGGAAACATTTTTTGGCAGATAGGAAATTGATGTTAAAATTTTAATGTTAAACTATGCAAATGAAGGATGATTATGTTTTATTGTGCATAGATTTCTTGTGCAAAGCTTTCCTCACGCGTAGATTTTATTGTGGAGAGGATAGGGTATGTGTAGGAGAATGAGGGTGCATAGGGGAACTTTATTCGACAAGGACGAAAATAATATTAAACTGTTAATGTTAATCTGTTATTACTATGTTTCATTGTGCATAGCTTTCTTGTATGAAGCTTTCCTTGTGTGGAGCTTTTACTATGCAGAGAAAGGGGAATGTGCGGGAGAACAGGGGTGCAGACGGAACTTTAGTTCACACAAATTGAAATTAATTTTAAACTATTTTAACCATGTCTATAATTTCTTGGTTTTGTTTCTTGAGATAATGATTTTTTGTGTGTAATGGAAGATGTGTAGAGGACAAGGTTTTTGCGAGAGAACTGGGGCTTGTATGTTTGTGCTTGTCACTATAGCATTCTCCTGGGCATCAAAGTGCATTGGCACCAAAGTGTGTTGAATTTGTATTTTATGAGTGTAACAAAAAGTTTCATCTACAATGTTGTGGTTTTTTGAATCGATTTCTCGACAGAGGATTTTTTCTTTTGTTTTCCCTGTATTATCACTTTTCTCTTCATAGTAACCATTAGCGTGTTGATATTGTCAAAATTCAATAGAAATAGAACAAAAGTACAAATTTTACGAGGAATTTCTTTGGTTAGTGTGCTCATAATGAGAGCAAGATGAGAGTTTCTAACGCAATTATCTTATATTGTTTCATTGTAAGATCTTTTACATTAAAAATGTTTATAGATTTAATTACGCGGGACAATATTTGAATGTGCAAAGGATGACGTATGTGCATGAGAATGGCGATACAAAGAAAACTTTATTATGCAAAAATAGAATTAATTTAACTAGGAACATAAACTCTAATAAACATTAAATAAGAAACATTATTATTTTATTTTAAATAAGAAACATTAATTTATAGCAACGAGTTTACTAGAAATTGTTAATCATTAATAAAATTTCAATATCATAAAACTTACATTCATTGAATCAACACGATGGATCATTGACCAAATTGTTCATTTTCTCGATTATAATGTTATGTGTTGAGAATATGGGCATATGGTATCATCATTAACATCAATATTTCTAATGTGTTTGCAGCGGATCATTTGCCTATATTCTTGGCACATAACATTATAATCAAACATGACCTTCCAATAATCGTGGGGCTTTCGCATAACTATTGTCGGGTTATCTTAACTTTTGTAGTTGTGACCAGTAGTGTGAATCGTCCTCTTGAGCGCAAGGATCCCTTTCTCTTCCGGGCCACCTGGTGCAATTGGATCATTCTAGAGCGATAAACAATATAGGCTCTTCCTCTTTGTACGCTCTTTGTTGTTGCCATTCCTTTAACTTTTCTTTGTATTAATGGCGTGGATTTGTCTATTCCTTGTGCGATTATTGCACTACTTTTCTTGTCACAATTGCAGATTGTTCTGCTCTGCTGAGCCGTCATAGACTAAAGTTTCCTTTATCGGCTAGCTTCATCATTAGTACTTGTAGATCGAAACACATGCATGATATTTTTTTTCAATTCAGTTTGAAAAGAATGGAATACACATGCCACTTATGCAATTGATACAAATTCCCAGTAGCATAATGATTTTTTGATCTTGTCATCCTAGTACCCAATTAGTCGAAATGACTATTCATGTATTGGTTTTTGTTGTCAGCATGTGACTCAGGGATAATATCGACTACTTTATTTAAATTCAGTTGTCATCGCCATAGCAATTATGGTAATTCCTTCATGTTCAAACACAATTTTCATTACATTACTTATTATCACCTGGGTCGTTGGCTAATACTTTACCTGATGCAGATTGTTGTACCCCATCATTATTGCATCCAGGGCATTGAGATGATTAAGAATCTAGATAACAGTTTATCTAGATAATTGTCTATCTAGAAATGGCTGTCCACATTCTATTTTTTGCTATCAACATGTGATTTGGGGATAATATCAACTACTTTCTTTCAATTCACTTTTCATTACCATAGCAATTATGGTAACTCATTTGTGTTCAAACACGATTTCCATGACATTTCTTATTGTCATACTGGCTATTTACTAAGATTTTAGCTAAATCAAATTGTTATACATTATTAATATTTCATCCAAGGCATTGAGACAATTAAGAATCTAGATAATAGTCTATCTAGATAACGATGTATCTAAGGATGTGTCGTAAATCCATCATTGTGTTGTTTTTCCTATTAACGTATCATATCCTCAATTTAGACTCTTGATACTTCGGTTAAAGTTTATGCTTGTGCAACATTGTACCCACCTTGCCCCTGCCCCCACCCATTCTTCCGCACAAACCACATCATCATACATGCTTCATTCTGCACAGATTCACAACTCTATGCAATTACTATTCCGCATAACTAATTCTGTAAAAGTTCTAAATGGAAAAGAGATTAACATGAAATGATGAAAAATAAATGCATTGGAAATATGTGTCCCTTCTTCACCTCCATTATGTAGAAATTATGGTGTATATTTGCAACTTCTCATGAAATTTTAATCAAAATCACAAGAAATAGACCTACTCTATTACTCCGTGGAATTCAATTCACAATTTAGAACATCAATCACAAACATGCAATGAGAAATAACACACACACACATAGTATTTTTCTAGGGGAAATCAATATAGTAAAAATACCTATGCCTACTTGCATTAATCTAATTAATAGAGATGTATTACAATTTCTAGCTCAACTGAGCACAACCTACAAGTGAATAACCAATCTCTCTTCTCACTAGGAAGCTTTAGCCTAGACTTAGTCAATTTCTACCTCAACTTGAGTCCCTATTTCCTTGCGCAATTCTTGAGGAAATTAGGCCCCTATTATTTAGGAATTTCTTCCAAAATAATTTCACAATTCCCAAGGTTGATCATCTAACTGCATGCAACACCTGTATACTCAAGACTAGTCTAAAGCTGATGTTATACTACCTTGGAATCTCCACCACAACTGGGGAACTTGAATTCACTATATGCAATATCTATTTTGGGCCAATTGATCAGTTAACTGGATGATTACTGAGTTAGATTGAAGTCTCATTGCATAACTGACCTTCCACTAGTTCCTTCAATAGTTAGAACTAGTTTAACTGAAAACAACTTGAAATAAATGACCTTGATTACTACAAATTAGCAATCACACATTCTTAACCGAAATCCAACTCCTCTAACTTGAATTTCGTGAGATAACTAAGTGAAAAGAGCCTTGTCACACAAATTAACTACATCCAAGCTTTTTGTTGATGTGGAAATTCAAATTTTCTCAATTTGACCAAGGAAAAATCAAATTGAGACTTTATTGCTGCATTTTTCAACACTCCCTCTCAACAAGAAAGGGATTATGAACCAACCCTATCCTACACCCGTGGAACACAAAATTCCCTCTTGAAAAATCCTTTGTCAAAATGTCAAGATCTTGTTCCTCTATTGGATTGTATTGTAGCAATATTATCCACCTTTGCAAACAATCTCATAAATGGTGATCCCAGATATCTATATGCTAGGATAGATCATGAAATACCAGATTCTCAGAGTGCTTGATGCAACTCTAATTATCACAATAGGTCATAGTTGGATCTATCATCTAACCATTGAGTCCGACAAGTATCTTTCTCATCCAGATCACCTCACATGTTTCTTGACTTGTAGCCATGTATTTTTTTTCTGGTTAGCTAAGTGCCATGGATCTTTGCTTCCTATTGTACCAAAAAACAACTACAAAACCAACACATAAAATTCCACTTGATGTACTCTTTTGGTCAGATGGACTCCCTACCCAATCTGCATATGTGAATCCACACAACTTCACCCCCCCCGTCTGGCTGTACCATAGTCTAAACTGGGTAGTGCCTTTGAGGTACTGTAAAACACGCTTAGCTTCCTTCCAATATAACTTGGTTGGAATAACCATAGCTTGGCTCAAATGGTTGATTGCATAGCACATATCTAGTTTTGTTTTCATAGGATACATCAATGAGCCCACTAACTGCTATTAAATGGTAGCATCCACTTCTTCACTTGAAGTGACATCCTCCTTCCTCCAGTTGGTCTCTAGAGGTGTCTCCATGGGTTTACAACTCGCCATGTGGAATCTATATAGTATCTCATTTGCATACTTTCTTTGAGACACAAATATTTCATCATCGCCTTGCCATACTTCTAACCCGAGGAAGTAGTGCATGAAACCCATGTCCTTCATTTCAAATTCCCTTGCAAGATCCTCCTTGCAAGATCTGATTAGATGCTCATCACTAGTTAAAATAAAATCATCAACATATAATACAATAATAATCAATTTACCTTCTACCAAGATATGATAGAGGTTTGCATCCACTTCAGGTTTGGTGAAGCCCAAACCAGTGAGACAGTTTTTGATCTTGGTGTACCAAGCACAGGGTGCTTGTTTAATATTGTACAATTCTCACATGATTCTTCACACATGAGACTCCCGATCAAATGTCTCAAAACCTTCTGGTTGCTTGATGTACACCTCCTCCTCAATAACCCAATTGAGAAATGTATTTTTTACATCCCTATGGTGAAACTTCCACCCTATCTATGCAACCAATGTTAGAATTGATCTAATGGATGAATACCTTGCTACGGGAGCAAAGGTTTTGTCATAGTCAATTCACTCAAATTGAGAGAATCCTTTGGCCACAAATTTGGCTTTATACTTCTCTATGCTTCCATGTACTACATGCTTAACCTTGATGATCCATCTCGAACCCACAATTGATTTATCTGATAGTCTTGGGACCACTTCCCAAACACTTATCTTTATAATGGATTCACACTCTTCTACCATTGCATCAACCCATACTTGTTTCTCTACTGCTTCCTTGAAAGAGGATTTCGTAGTCTATACAATATCAATCATTATATCCATGTAGCCAATGTACCTCTTAGATGACCTTGTTTGCTTGTGAAAATCTGAAGAAGCTCCCACATTCTCCCTCACATCCTGCACAAGTCTATCAACTTCCTTGATCTTTTTTCTGCCTTATCTAGATGGTTCTGTGATCCAGACTTAAACAGGAATGCAACAAATTACCGAGATAACCATATACACTAAGATGCAGCGGAAATAATACTTCATTTCATTAATGGAAAATACTGAAATATGCTTACAACCAGAAATGGAAATAAACCAGCTAGGGCGATGGTAGCTTATCTCTGAGAAGAGATGTGTGGCTACATGCCTCTAAACTCTTGCAATGAGGCTCGAAGGCCTATTTATTGTTGAGAAACAATGGAAAAACCCTTCACATTCCAAAACCTAACCCTGGAAGATGAAACGCCATATTGTGGGCCCCGTTTTTGGGTAAGTTGGTACATCAAATTCCCGAGGTCGTGAATTGGTCATCTTATCTCCGTTTGACGCGCATGATATCCCATTGGAAAGATCTCTCTGAGGACTACGACGGAAAAGACGATTTTTAGATAGAAAAATCGTTGGCAGTAGATTTCCCAAAAAACGTCGTTTAGGGCCTCAAAACGGCTCCGAAAGTTTAGGACCCGAAAAACTGCTAAAAATAGTAAACTTTGCTATAATTAAGGAAACTGAAAGAACTGAAAGAAGCACTAGAGGGGATCCACGTGGATTTAGTGGGTGGCCACCAATATCCACCTAGATCATTCCTCCCCCCTTAGGAAGCAATGGTCCCCATTGCGTTGATTTCCTCCATGAGATGAGGGAACTTCTTCTGCACTTGGTCCCTGGTGAGCCACTTGCCCTGGTGAAGGAGTTGTCTTGCTTTGACAACTCGATACAGTTGGATATTCTGCTGGCGAGTGTGCTTGATCTGTGTGTCCATGATCCGATCAGTTGCAACTTGTTCCATGCAAGCTAGATTTAACTCTGTGGGTGTGACTTGTTCTGCAATGTCAGACGTGTCTAGTAATGGCGGAAAGTATGGCCGAAGGCGG
>APFE031398884.1:15752-29969 GCA_000404065.3 Pinus taeda
CCGTGAAAACTGACCACGTAACAAGTTGTTTACAAGAACAAAGCCCTTCATACCATAAAAATTGATCTGGTTCTAAATATGAAGATGCAATACATACCATTTGTAACAGTGGTACACCATGTAGATCAAAATATTCCTCCATCTGAAGTATCCAATTTACCAGATCCTTGCCATCAAACTTCCTCATCTTGCTTTTTCTTGATTTTAGGAGCTCGATATTGAAACGACTGTAACTTTGTACTTTTGCATCTTTAAGTTCTAAAATTGTGACCTGTAGTAGCCCTCTGTGTCCTCTTTCCAATGCCACTAGTTTGATCCAAATTGGATTCTCCAAGAAAGAGTTATGCACAATCTCCCAAGATGACCTGATTATAGACTTTTCTAGAAGAGTGAACTTGTATGAAGTGCCACGTGTCACTGTTTCAACCTTTGGAACTGAAAAATCTATACAAGAAACTTCAGTCTGTACTCTTTCTATAAATTCTGACGAAATTTCAATATGATACTCAGAGAGAAAGTTATGATAATTTTCCCTAGGTCACCTATTTGGAATGTAATTCGGGAGTCTGCAAAAAGACCAACTTCCTCAGACAATATCTCCGCAAATATAGCGCAAAATGTTCTCAAATTTCGACCCAAGGTTCAGCGTGATTTCTTCTCAAATGGGTTGTGTTTTTAGCTTCTGGAATGTCATAGAAAAAACGTTATAGTGAAAATTCCATGATGACCTATTTGGAGTAGCGAAACCTTAGAATCCAAAGCTTTGATACCAAATGTTAAGAAACCAGCTCAAGAAAAGATAGAAAAGATAGATCAACGCCTTAGAATTCAGCCTCTTCAAGTGGGCAACCTCCTTTACATTACATAAATGAAAAATTCTTGGATGATTCAAATGACAAAACCTCCTTTCTATATATAAGAGTCTAAGGAGTCACAATATAAATCAAAGCCGACATAATAATAATAATGTAAGGGCACAATAATAACAATAGTGGGCTTCTATGGGGCACAATAGTAACAATATGGGCACTACATGGGTACATCAATATAATAAGTGGGTTTTACTAATAACAATAAGGGGTTACACTAGTAGTATAGGGGCCTAACAAAGATGCTTCTGTGTGAAAAGGGAGTTTTACGGATACAATCAGATTGCTAGTTTACTTATGTTTGGAAGAAAAAAGAATAAATCCAAGAAATGGATCAGAGTAACACAAAGTGGAAAGAGATATAGAGTAGATACCAGAAAGAGGTCTCATGGAAAAGACTCGAATACCTTCGTAGAGACTGATTATAGTCCTCTTTTGAGTGTATCTAAAAGTGAAAGAGAAGAAAGTCATCTTGATAACCCCAGGTAACTTCACAATATTCACCCTCCCACCCTGAGAGTTCACAAAATCCAGAATCCATTAATAGCCAGGGTGTTTTTGGCTTTCCCCCCTACCCCTCCTACCCCCATACCCCTCCCCTTACTCACCCCCTCCCCCTCCAAGAAAACGTATGGTTGAAAATATTAAGCTAGCCATTTCAAAGGAACTGGATTGGAGGTATGAAACAATTTTGGTTTTTATGTCAAGCTTTATGGAAAATGAAGCAGATAAACAATGAGAATATAAAGAAAGTGAATCTTGTTGTGACAATCCAAGATAGAGCATTGGCATGGTATATGAAGTATTCAAATAATCAGATTAGAATGTTTGTAGTTATTAAAACATCTCTGATAAGAGAGTTTAATAAGCCTATGTCTGAGTCGCAGTGCATCACTGAGTTGAAAGAGATCAAACATAAACCTAATGAGTTTGTTTGGGAGTTTGATCAGAGATTTAAGGTGTCATTAGATAAATTAATCTTCGACATAGCTCCGAAACAACATTAATAATGGTTTATAGTTGCATTGATACCACATATCAAATTTCCATTGCTGCAACAAAAGATAGAAAGTCAAGTTGAAGCTCTAGAGATTGCAATGAAATTGGAAGTGTTGCCTATAGGGGATAATAATGGAGGCATGCAATAGATTCAAAATTAGTTGGCGAACCTAACCCTATAGATATAAGACATCAAGCAAAGGAGAGAAGCTAGATAAGAAGAATGGTGTACGAAGTGTAGATCGGAGGGCCATTCTAAAGAATAGTGCCCTATCTTTAGGAATTACATGACTGGTGGGGCATCAAATTCCTTGAACGTAGGATCTAGCATGTGGTGCAAAATATGTAAGACTAGAGGCCAACATCATTCAAAAGATTGTTACTTGTTACAGAAATATGTATAGACTTAGAGGAATCTATATTGAAAATTATTTAAATTAGTAGGACATGGAGAGAATAATTGGCGAGCTTCCGAACTAATGATGGAGCACGGTGCTAATTCTTATATAATGCAAGCATAAGAGAATGGGAATGAGGACAATAGATAGCACAATGGTCGAGGAGGTTTCCAAGGAAGAGGTCAAGATGGTGGAGTTGGTCAAGGACTTGGACATATCATTTGCTATAACTATGACTAGTTAGGTCATTTTGTGAGAGACTTACTAAACCCCACAACAACATGTAAGCAGTATAAATCCTTTGACCATGTAATTGAAGAATGTCCTATACTTATGGAAAAGATGCTAGACAAAAGGAATCAGTAGCTGGCATAGAATATTCAAATGATGACCGCTGAAAGGAGGACTGACAAACCTCGAATTAGTATAGTCACTAGAAGTGGAGTTGCAACTGGTAGTGATAAAGTGGATGAAAAGAAAGAATATGAAAGTGCATGGGTCAAAAAAATTGCCAAGAAAGTTCCTATTTTTATATTTAGAAAGAAAAAGAAGTATTTATGGAAGCAAAGTGTAGTTTTATGGATGCTAGAGCTTCGACCTCTAGCGCACGTCTAAAGCCCAATTAGAAAAGTAAAAATAATATCATCGCTGTGCAGGAACCATTTCTCTTCTTTCACCCTTTATTTCATTTTTCATATTTTCATTTTTATTTTTTCAAGGAACTGTGCATAGGCACTTATTTATTTCATGGGGTGGAAGAGGGATCTCAATTTATTGAGAGTAGAAGAGGTTGTCCCTTCAGAGAAGGATATTTATGTACACCTATGACATACTTGTTAAGGTTTTCCTCCCCACCTTACTCTACTTGACTTAGTTGACAAGGATTAACTGAAAATAGAATACCGATTAGAGGATGCAGTACTAGTGAAAAGTGAAAGCATCACAATTTCACAATGACTTTCTTCAAAAAGGAACATATTTTGCATTGAAGTATCATCGACTAAAATTAATGCAAGATTATCATAAAGAGAGGGAATATACATATAACCAACCATTTATAGTCGTACAACTTACTCTTAGACTTCATCCTTCTTTCCCGAGAATCCAAACACAGTCTCATGTGAAAGTTATCCTATGAATGAAGAAAACAAACACAAGAAAATAAGTGGATTGGAAAGTGAAAGAAATAAAATCAAAGAAACAAACAAGAAAAGAAAACAACTACTATATTCACAACATAGTCCTACTATATTCGCAACATATGCATGAAAGTTTGTTGGCTCTGATTTTATTATTATAATTGAAATTTCCATTCATACATATACCATTGATGAGCACTAGCCCCAATAATGGAGCATTAAAGTAAAAAAAAATTGCTTCTCCAAAGAAGTATACTCACTCTACACTATGGAGAAGCCAAGGCTCTTCACAATACTCCCTAGCTCCTTCTAAGCCTAAGCCTAGCCAAAATATTGGCTCCCAAAAGCCAGTTGTATCGGTTATGAGGTTCTATTTATAACAAGAGGGGTGACTCTTGAAAAACCCCTCTATAACCTTTGGACTACCCTCATGACTCTTCAACTTCTTTACAAAAATGATTCATTACATTACATGATGATCCTTCATATTCCAATATTGACACTTGGAATTTCACTTACAATATAGTTAGAAATAATATTACATTTTACAGTTGTACCCACATAAGACAAAATAGGGTAAAGACAACTTGACAACCTAACAAGGCACAACACTATGATGCTTGAGTTTGGGAGAATTCCATCTCATCAACCTCCACTTGTTGCTTCTTGGTCACATATTGGTGCCAACCTTGGTACTGTGTGATGATGTCCCCAAACTACATGATGGTGTCTAGACAGAAGCAGACTCTAGCCTCCACGGGATCTGAGTACAATGTCTTGGAACTAGTTTTGAGTTCGATTGGAAGCATGCAAAACATTGTTCTTATTTGGACAGGACCACCGATGTAATTCTGCAACTTCTATTTGGTCAAATCTAAATCCTCCTTCGTGGAAATCTATCTTAGGTGGTCCAAGTACCCTTCGATCGCCTATTGGACTTGGTTCCTAGATTTGGATTTCGTGAGTGATCCGATTGATGGGATTTGGTGTGCTCACACCAAGACATGTAAACTACTAAACAACCATACATATGAGTCTTGAATGCTACCAATAAATGAGGTGAGCTGCTTGTTGTTCTAAATCAATATCTGAACTTTTTGCTTTCTCCAGCTCTGCCTATGGCTTCATTTTCTTCACTAAGTCAACCAATGCCCCTTTGTCTCACATTTTCAACTCTTGCAAATAGCTAATGGCATACTGAATGTTCTTGATATTTTTAACAAACTCTTTGCTCTTCTCCTGTAAGCCATGAAAATGGACAACTACTTTATGTATAGTGACAAACCTCTCGTAGAGCTTCTGCATGGTTTCTCAAAGTGTTGATACTTCAACAAGTATCATTGTCCTTATATCCTCTAAGAAAACTTATGAAAAAACTACATTTTGTGCTTCTACATGGATTTGTTCTGCCTCTTTCCTGTTAGCTTGCAAGTTTTGTGCCAATTTCTCATTATCAGACATCAAATACTGAATGTTTTCTCCTGTATAGGCCAAGATGGCTTTGAAAAAGGAATTTGGATGCTTCCTGGTGTCCGACACTATCACCCTTTCTCTAATGAATTTAGTTAATGAGTGATCATCCAAGAAATATTTTCTATGTGCTTGTACAATCCTCTTTTGGAAATCATCAAATGATAGAGTGTACACATCCATTACCAGCTCATCATCATGGGGAACAACACCCCCTTCCTCGCTCAGGGATGGCTTTGCTGCTAAAGGTGGCGGAGACTGCGTGATGACCTATGGTGCACTAGGAATCAGAACAACATCTTCATTCTGTGGCTCTTGTTCCATCTCCATGTTTGTCACTTCAATCAAATTCTCAATCTTCTAAGAAAGCTTTCGATCCTGCATCTGTTCACCTTCCTCCTTAGCCATTGGCTAGTTTTTTTCTTGTTCTTCAAACTGTATTAGCGTTGTTTGCTCTACCATTGTGCCTTTCCTTTTTTATTCTTCCTGCTTGCGCTTATCTTCTCATTCTCTCCTCCTCAATTCCTGTTATTCCTCCAACTTATGCTCTATCTCATGTAGTTTTAGTTCTTCATCCGCCAACCTTTTATTTTCTCTCTTCCTCTGCTCTACTCTATGTATCCTCTTCTTCCTCTTTCCTTCTACTGCTAAATCTGCTTTCATGATAATAGGATCTTATTTCATTTTTTAGCTTTTTTCTCCCTCTGGACTGTCAGAAATCTTCCTCTTTCCCTTGTCCCAGATGGGATTGTTGACTTCTGTTGTTGTTTCTTCCTGAATTATTGTTGTCTATGGAGTAGCCTATGAAGTCCCCACTAAACTGACCAGATCATAGAGTTTGGAGGCATTATAACAATTCCTCAATGGATCCCTCTCTGGCCACTGGAATTCCTCACCGATCCATGGAAAGTAAACTCTCACATAGTGGTCTTTACCATTAAAGAATCTAGGGAAATTAGGTGTAGAGTGATTCTTCAGGACTAGAGAACAACTTGTGAAGTCTTTCTAGAATTTTTCTTTGTTAACTTAATATTATTCTTTTATTATTAATGGATGTGTATGTGCTTCATCAAACTACTATCAAAACATAAAACAAGAACACAAGATTTTGGCTCTCTGTTGAGACCAAAACCTCTCTTCTCTTGAGAGTAAAACCCTCCGGTAAGTTTTCTCTTATTAAAGCTTCTATCTTGATCAATGCCAAACCATACACCCTTTACTAGAATATCCTCCAAGCACAAGTCAAGTCCTTCCTTTTCTCTGTACTATGTTTCCTCAACACTTTTTTCACCTCCTTCGGCACTTCGTTCCCCGACACTTTGTCCTTCTTCCGACACTTCGTTCTTCCTTCCACTGTTAGTATACCTTCTAGAACAGATACTTATATTTTGTACTTAGTGATATCCTTCACCTAAGGATACTCCTTCTTTCTCTTATGTCCCTTCTTGATGTATAGTGGTAGGCTTAGTGTGACAATACTACAACCCTAATTCTTGCATGTGTGAGAGGTACCCTAGAGAATTAGGGTCCTTTTCCTTCGCTAGAGAGATATAATTCTTTGCTTGTCTTGGGAGGCCTCATAGGCCTAGTTTCAAACCCAAAAAACACTAGTTAATGGATTGTTTTTCCCTGATGTCATACCCACAGATTTAACCACCTTTTCTTCACATGTTTGACTATTTATAACCCTAGAAACAATCCTCTTCACTTCGGTTTCTCTCCTTCTTCCTTCGTTGCACTAGGAGGCCTCTTCTTAGTCCTTCGTTACCCTTTATCTTGCCTCGTTTCTTCGCAGATTTCAGAGCTACTTTATTAATGTTGTAATGGAGTGGACAACCTCTATATATAGAGGATTGTCCCTCATTTTAGGTTGGCTAGAAGGCTGACTTGTAGAATGTTTGCAGGCTGACTTGTTATGCTTACTTCAAACGGCTTCTTTGGTAGTGTCACGTGCTTGGAGGAGACTCTTTGATGGTGCATTTTCTTAGGAGGATACTTGACACTACTTGGGGGAGTATTCTTTGACTTGTATACAAACATACACATGATGCAACATGTCCTTAAGGTCTTCAACATTTTATTTTTACTATTTGACTCACCTACAACACTTTAGCTTGTTCTAGACCTATTTCAATGAGAAAGAAACTTATTGACATATATTATAAAAATAATATTTATTTTCCTTAATAAATACAAATATCAAAAGTGCATTTATGAAGACTGAACCTAGTTACATTTACTTCAACACTCCCTCTTAACTAGGGAGGAGGTATTCATACAACTTTACAAGGTACTTGGCTATTATCAATCTTAAAGAATTCACATAAGAGAAACCAGATTTCCAATCCATCTGTTATAGCATCATAATAACCGACATTGTTTCCACAACAAGGCCTTGGTTAACATCTTTATCTCTCAATAGATCAAAGCACAATGTTGGTGAGACCAATGACTTATAGACACCATATTCATTGTCTCTCAAGGTACTAACCCCCTGGGTGTTCACTAAGTATGACCTTCTAGGACTATTCTTGTCTTGGGTTCCCAGCCCTCAAAGAATATCAGTCCTCCTACTTACTCTTATCTTCGATTCCCTACACATCCTCAAAGAGTATCAGATGCCAGATGATTACCCAATCCTCCCATTCTTTCTTCCTAAGTGAAGACAATAATGTTGTGTCCATCTTGTGTCTTCATTTCCATTCATGGACTTCATCTAGACTTAGAGTTGTTAGTCCTGGTCTAGTGAATGACACATGAAATGAATAAAAAACACAATTGTCACTCATTTGTAATCAGGGGTGATCCAAAAATCCCTCTTGATTAGGGATCTATCAAAGCTCATTCTTAACGAGGGACTCTTTCATTCATCAATAACTTCTTCTTCGCGGGTCCTTCAACTACTTGATATCCTTCCTTTCTTTGATGTCATAAAGTCCTTGTTTGAACTTCTTCTAGGTAGGGCACCATCCATCAATCACTTTCCTTCTTGGTTGGTCATGTCATTGCTTCCTTCATGGAAAGTGGCTTTCTTTTCATACATCAAGTGTTCTTATCATTTGGATACTCCTTTGTCATTTGTCCATGCTTTGGAATACTCTTCTCATGGATGCTTTGTTGTACTTTCTTGTTTACATGCTTCGACCTACTAGCCCATCATGACTTCATCCTGATATTGCTTCAACATTAAATGGTTTTTTTGCTGGATGATTTCTTAATCATGACATATTTTTAGAGTAGAATCAGTTATCTACATCCTTCATATATCCAAGGCCTTCATAGGTGTCAAGGGTCCTTCCTTCATTTGTTAGAGTTGTCCTGCCTTCTTTTGGGAGATATATTCAATGACTCTTTATCAAATAGTGATTATTTGTGATCATGGTGTTCTTCACATGCTTGACCTCTTTCTTCATTTTCTTCTTCTTGGATAGATTGGTCAACTACCTTATGCTCCTTGTAAGATCACTTCTTCATTTCTTGCTTCCTAGACTAGTTAGTGTTTCTTCTTTACTTGCTTCTTAGTCAGCAATATTATACTCCTTATGTGAGTAATTTCTTTTGTTGACCTTCATTGGATTGTAGAACATGCCTTTGAGCATGTCCTTGGTGAAATAGATTCTTTCATACTTGATCATGTTATAGAACTATTCCCATGAATCAATAATATACATATAATAACATGACTAAACTTTGATGCATACATACATCATCTTAATTCTCCTTTGATCATCTTAGCTTCATTTGGTTGTCCTTGGTGTGGCCCTTATTGCTTCATCTTAGCTTGCCTCCATATCATCCTTTTCTTGAATCCCATGAATGGGATTCCCAATGAGACATATGCTTTGGTTCATGAACCTTCTTTTGAAGATTCCATGATGGAGGTCTTCTAATATTATTAATCATGATCAATTTTCTTTCATCGTGGATGAGGTCCTATACTAGGTATACTCCTTCTACATGAATATCTTGAGCTATATCTACCATGCTCCTATATTCTAGAAGATATTTCTAACCATGCATTTTGTTCTCATTAGATGAATTAATGAATAAAACAACAAACTTATGATATAAATAATAATATAAATTATGATTAATAATAATAATAATAAATAATAAAATAATATAAATAATGGTAGATATTGATATAAAGAATAGTAAATAATAGTAATAATTAGGAATTTAGTCGGCCAAACTGTCTTTACATCAAGCCTATCACATATTTATCACATTACCTTTTTCTTTCTTTTCTCCGTACATCTATCCTGATGATGAGTCTGGGTCTAGACTCGAAACATCGACTGATATAAAGATGAACACTGTGGAGAATCCGAATTCCTCTCAGAAACCACACCACAGTAATCTGCAATCCAAAATGCTACTTCTACATGAGTATCTAGGAATCTATGTAATTTGTTTTCTATGGAATAGTGACTAAATGTTGCGCAAGACTACTGAATATGTCTTATTTGTGTATGAATGAAGTAATTATCTATGTTTGCAAGGTTAAGGGTTAATTCTATTACATTATCTAATGAATTAGAGAGATCTGTAGAAACACAAATCTAGGGTTATTGATTAATGTGTGAAATTGGATATTTTTCCTGTTTAGGTTCCGCAAAGACTGATTGTAGACCTTCACAAAGTTCTAGAAGCCATTTTACCCAAGTTACAATAACGAACCCTAGAAGGATAAAAATCTGTGTGAAGGAAAATTTGAGCTATAAGAACTAAGCCCACTTATCACACTCTCTCTGGATGCAGAAACTTGGTTCTAACATCCCCTAATACTACTTCAGGTGAGACTGCAGCTTGTGCTCTGTAGGATGTTACCGAAAGGGACTACAGTTAGGGTTTTGTTGGTTGGTGTGAACAATTCTTGTTATCACTATAAAAATTTCTAAAATTTTGGACAACTAGTATGGTTCCAAAGTTTTATGTTAGTCTTGGTTAAGTCCTTTTTATTGTTTTTGTTTTAGAGTCTAAATCATAGATTTGGAGTCTTGTTTCCATTATTAAATAAAGGTCAACAACCTTATTTCTCCTATCATAGATCCCACATTATTTCAAAAGTTTCATGTGTTAGGTTGTTTCAAATAAACATGCGCTATGAAATTTCTTAGGATTTTTCGTAGCGCAAAACTCAGAAAATGCACTATATGCGCTACAAAATCACTGAAGCAGCCTTTTTAAAAAAAACCTGTTTTAAGTAGTCAACCTCCAGGAGGTTTTTTGAGCAACTGAGAGCATATTTTGGGAAATTGAAAGAGGTTTTTATTTCTAACATAATGAAATACAAAAACCTCTTTCTGTTTCTTCAAATTCATTATGATATAGAATTTTATGACTCAAATTGCACTATGAAACTGCTGTAGGAGCAGTTTTTCAGAAAGCAGAATTTCCCAGTTTACACCTGATATTCAAAGACAGTTTTTGGGCAGTAGGAAAGGTATTGAAAAAAACCAATAGACTTTTTTGTTCAAAACTTAGTGGTATAAAAAATCCTCCTTCAGTTTTTCAAAATTCATTTTTGATGAGGAGATAAAAGCTATGTTCCAACACCTATTTTTCAGTCAGAACAGAGCAGGGGACAATTTCCTAGTTTTCAGGGCAGATGAAGGAGATGCTATTGAAGGCTAGTAGGAGGGTTATGAACATCACCAAGGTTGGAGTTAAGGATTATCAGTTGTCAAATATCAAATTTAATTCATATTTTAGGTCGTTACTATCATAAAAGGAGTTGTACTCCTAATTGTATTAGGTCTCTAGGACTGTTAATTAACAGCTAGTTGTAAGTAATAGTTTGTTTAAAGTATCAATAGGTGTCAGGTCAAGTAAAATTCGAATTCCCATCATGGTGGAGGAAGGAATCCAAGATTTTAATGAACTCCATATATGACAAGAGGTGTAATGCACCAAGAGTTGGAATTTTTTGAGAAAAACACTCATATTGTGCCATTATGGAAGACTATGTTTTTATGTAATACAGAGTTTGGCTTTACTACTCAGGATTCAGAAGAGAGTTCAATGCTTGATTGTCTTATGGTTGTCCTCATTTCCTCATTTGCAGTGGTATGACTGTATGTTACTTAGAACTCATTGGCAATGCTCTAACTTCCTTCATGCATTTGTAGACTGTGTTTCCTACATATTCTTATGTGTTACTGATATATTGAACTCTTGATGCCCTGACTTCCATGTTAAGCTAATATTGTTTTCATACTAAACATTTTCTAACTCCATAAGCCCAATGGATGTTTATTGATTGTGTTTAACCATTCATACTTCTTTACTTGTTTCATAGAGTTAGCCATCTAATCTTTTACTAAAATCTTTAACCTAGTGGGAGAGCCCTCTTAGGTCGGGGAGGCTAAGCCTCAGCCAAAAGTTGGTTTGAAACAGTTACTCAAGGTCTTCCTAGTTAGAAGCCTATTAGGAGAAGGTTTTGTGATAAAATTTTGGTGCGTATGCCGGGAGTCTGAAGATTATTCATTCTCGAAATCAAGAAGATGAACTTCTGAAGGTAGTAGGAGCTCAAAAAGTTTTCGAGGTTGCAATCTACCTTGGCGACTCCACACATCAAATAACAAATTGGAAGGTGACTCCATTGCTAGAAGATCATTAGCTTGATGAAGTTTCAAGATGAGTTATATTACAAGAATGAATTCCAGGTATGCCCCTATGAATCGGTCTCATATCCCTAGTTTTCCAAATCCTATGCCAAAGGTTGATTGGTTAAATGATCTTCCAATATTCAAAGATGAAAATAAAGACAATGCTTCTCTTCATTTGGTTAGGTTCCATATGCATGTACGCAGTCTTAAGGTTCAGTTCCCTGAAGATTGTCTCATGAAGATGTTTGTGACCACTTTAGAAGGAAAAGCATGGTCTTGGTATAAAAGCTTACAAAATGGTTCATTATATTCTCTTGCTGATTTCCATGATGTATTCTATGACATGTATAAAGAGTGTCATCCCTCCTTATTGCTGGTCAAAGATTGTTGTAAACATTCTATGAGTTTTATTCAATATTTGGAGGATTGTTATGATGATGATGAATTCATGGATGAAGAAATTTTAGAGGCTCTTCATAACAATACATTTCAACACCAATAAGAAAGGATAACATCTCATGAAATGTAGCATGAAAATAAGCAGGGGTTTACTTATGAAAACCATGTTACATCCTTTGATTAATGTGAAGATGCAGCAAACTTGCTAGTCTTTTGATCATAAAGAGTATGAAAATGATTACAAACACCAAGAAGAAATACTGAAAGAAATTTTTTATAACCCTCAGGTAGAGGAAAAGGTTGATCATTTCTATAATTCCTTGCAGCAGCTTACATCAAAGAATGATCATAATAATAAGGAAAATCACATTTTTTGTGGGAATCACTCAGAAAAGCAGTTGGATAGCATATCAAAGGAATTTTGTGTGGCTGAGAATCAATTGTTTGAAGATATAGAATGTTATGAGAATCATCAAACTAATCATGTCTTTTTTGACCCTATAACTAATTACATGGAAAATATTTGTTGTTCAGATTTCTAGTTATATTTTTATCTTGAAGATTAGTTACATCTCATGCTGACTCATTTATTTCAGTATCAAGTTTATTTTTGCTTTAAGCACAACCAAGAGATTCAAGTGTCAGATCAAATTAATGACTGGCTTCATTGGAAGTTTCATGTTCCTTGAGCTAGAAATGAGGTTGTAGTTGATAGGGTAGGTAAGAATGTGCAAATAAGCTTAGGGTAGGTTGATTGAGCATTTTTCAGTAGATATAGTTTTCTTTCTTCTACAGTGATCATCAATCTTAAGCCCAAGTTGAAGGTCCAACAATTTGAATAAGATGCTTGTCAAATCAAATAAAAGTATTTCTATTTTACCAAAAAATAGATAGCATTGGAGCTACGAGCTCTTAGTGTACCACAAGGGCACACTAGCCCAAGTGGAACCACTGTTATCACTGCAAAAAGTTCTAAAATTTTGGACAATTGGTATGGTTCCAAAGTTTTATGTTAGTCTTGGTCAAGTCATTTTTATTGTTTTTGTTTTAGAGTCTAAATCATAGAGTTGGAGTCTTCTTTCCATTATTAAATAAAGGTCAACAACCTTATTTCTCCTATCATAGATCCCATATTATTTCAAAAATTTCATGTCTTAGGTTGTTTCAAAATTGACATGCACTATGAAATTGCCTAGGAGTTTTCGTAGCGCAAAACTCAGAAAATGCACTATATGCAACTAAGAGCATATTTTGGAAAACTGAAAGCGGTTTTTATTCCTAACATACTAAACTACAAAACATCTTTCAGTTTCTTCAAATTCATTATGAGTAGGGAGAAGTTGATGACTCAAATTGTGCTACGCAACTGCAGTAGGAGCAATTTTTCAGAAAGCAGAATTTTCCTAGTTTACACCTGATATTCGAAGATAGTTTCTGGGCAGTAGGAAAGGTATTGCAAAAAAAAAAGAGAGGTTTTTGTTTAGAAACGAGTGGTATAGAAAAGCCTCCTTCCGTTTGTTAAAATACATTTTTTATGAGGAGATAAATCCTTTGTCCCGACACCTATTTTTCAGCCAGAACAGAGCAAGGGACAGTTTCCTAGTTTTCAGGGCAGATGAAGGAGAAGCTATTGAAGGCCAGCCAGAGGGTTATGGACATCACCAAGGTTGGATTTAAGGAGGATCAGCTATCAAATATCAAATTTAATTCATAATTTAGGTTGTTACTATCATAAAAGGAGTTGTACTCCTAATTGTATTAGGTCTCTAGGACTGTTAGTTAACAACTAGTTGTAACTAATAGTTTGTTTAAAGTATCAATAGGTGTCATGTCAAGTAAAATTCAAATTCCCCTCATGCTGGAGGAAGGAATCCAAGATTGTAATGAACTCTATATATGAAAAGAGGTGTAATGCACCAAGGGTTGGAAATTTTTGAGAAAAACACTCATATTGTGTCATTGTGGAAGACTATGTTTTTATGTAATACAAAGTTTGGCTTTACTACTCAAGATTCAGAAGAGAGTTCAATGCTTGATTGTCTTATGGTTGTTCTCATTTCCTCATTTGCAGTGGTATGAATGTATGTTACTTAGAACTCATTGGAAATGCTCTAACTTCCTTCATGCATTTGTAGACTATGTTTCGTACATGTTCTTATGTTATAAGAAGAGCTTCGGCATAAATCACATAAAAAAGACCTTTGTCGACGCGTTTCGAACCAACTAGTGTGGTTCATCGTCAAGACAAGTTGAAGAAACAGATCAGGCCTAGCAAGTTAAATAGACTGAGCAGAGACTCCAACGGCTACATAACGGCTATTTTTGACCCTAG
>APFE031398884.1:50708-78595 GCA_000404065.3 Pinus taeda
ATTCAATTTGAGAAGGTAAGTGGGGAATTTGAATAATGGAAATCATGAATTTTATATTAGACCAATATTTCTCAATATTTTTAGATAATGTAAACATTAACAAAATTTGTAGGATGAGATTTAAGTGGGGCATTACATGTAGATGCTTTCAAAGTCATAACCCAACATCTTTGAGACCCATTTTTGTTGCTCTTTAGAGGATAATATTTGTTCTAAAAAGTATTTAAGACTATCATGATCCATTTTTACCTTGAAGTGTCTTCCCATTAGGTAGGGTCGCCATTTCTTAAGTGCATGTAGTATTACCAATATTTCCTTCTCATAAATAGCTTTTTGTAAATACTTTCCCTTGATTAGATGAATTTCGAAAGAAATGGGTCTTTCATATTGCATTAAAACAGTACCAATTCCATTTCCTAAAGCATCACATTCCACAACAAAGGTGTTTGTGAAGTCCGGCGTAGCTAAGACCAGTGCTTGGCACATCGCCTCTTTAAGATGTTCGAAGGCCTTTGTTCCTTCTAGAGTCCATGAAAATGCATCTTTCTTCAATAATGTTGTTAGAGGTGTTGCTATTCTCCCATAATTCTTAAAAAACTTGTGATAATACCCTATCAACTGGAGAAATCCTCGTAGATGCTTTATGGATGTGGGGATTTTCCATTCCTTAATGGCTTTAATTTTTCTAGGGTCTACCTTAACACTTTCATGAGATAAAATATGACCTAGATATTCCACCTCTTGTACTCCAAAGAAACATTTGGATATTTTTTCATATAATTATTTCTCCTCTAATAGTTTGAGCAGCCTGTCAACATGTTCAACATGATCCTTCCAAGAATTGTTGTAGATTAGTATATCATCAAAAAATAATAACACAAATTTTCTAAGGAAGGGTTTGAAAATGGAATTCATCAAAACTTGAAATGTAGAAGGTGCATTGGTAAGGCCAAAAGGCATGACCAAAAATTCATAATGACCCTCATGAGTTCTAAATGTTGTTTTCTAAATGTTTTTAGTCTTCATTCTGATTTGATGATATCTTGAATGAAGATCCAACTTGGTGAAGTAAATTGACCGCTGCAATTCATCCAATAATTCATCAATCACAGGAATGGGAAATTTATCTTTAATAATGAGCTTATTGAGCTCCCTATAATCTAGATACATGTGTCATGGTCCATCCTTCTTGTGCACCAATACTACTAGAGTAGAGAAAGAACTTTGACTAGGTTGAATTATACCAGCCTCTAGCATTTCTGCAACCATACGTTCAATTTCACTCTTTTGGGCATAGGGATATCTATATGACCTGATGTTTGGAGGAACACTTCTTGGAATCAAATGAATAGAATGATCATGATCAAGAATAGGTGGGAGACCTTTGGGAGTCTCAAATACCTTGGAATTATTGTCCAAAACTTTTTGGAGATCTGGAGAAATAGATGATTTCGGTGTGGGAACCTCTAGCGAACATAATTGTGCATTTACACCTTATTGTTCCTTCTTTAGAAGGTTTTTCATGCCGTTAGAGCTGATTATCTTTCCTGGTTTCCCTACAATACCCCTTAATTCAACTTCCTTTCCTTTCACACAAAATTTCATGAAAAGTTCTTGAAAATTAAAAGCTATTGTACCCAAGGATTGTAGCCATTAGACTCCTAGTACAACATCAGCACCACCCATTGGAATGCAAAGCATTGGGCTATTCAATACATATTCTCCCATGGATAGCTTGATATTATGGCACTTTCCAGAGCCATTTATGGTTCCTCCACTTGCAACCATCACTTGACACTCTGATGCTAGATATAGGAAGAAATTCAATTCCTTTGCTATCTTACAATGAATAAAATTATGGGTACTTCTTGAATCAATCAACACTATTACCTTTTTCTTCTTGATATGTCCTTCTATCTTGATAGTTTGAGGAGTGGTAATTCTAGCCAATGCATTAAAATATATGGTCAGATTCATTTCTTCTTTATCTATGGTTTGTTCTTGGAGTATATCCTCTTATTTTGACATTTCTTGTTCCTTTTCTTCCTCCTATGCACAATCTATGTAGAATAATTTCTTCTCAGCACACTTATGACCTTTAGTGTATTTTCTATCGCAACTATAACAAAGCCCTTTTGCTCTTTTTTCTTCCAATTGTTGTGGTGTCAATGTTGTAGGTTGTGGAAGGCTAGGGGCAACAACACTTCCATCTTTATAGTTGTGAGTGGTAAGCTTCCTGGTTACCATAATTTTGCTTTCCATTTTTCTTGCTAACCTGAGTGCCTTCTCCAATGAATTAGGTTCGCAAAGGCGAACCTCATTTTGGATATTATTCTTTGAATTCCCTATAAAAACATCAATCCTATGCTCCTCTGGAATATCTTTTACCCTTATGTTCAATTTTTGGAAGTCCTCAATGTGCTGCATCATTGAACCCTTTTGTTTGAGATTTATCAATTGGATAAAAAAGGTGTTGCTTTTTGTATCCTCATAATATGATATCATTTCTTCCGTAAAAATTGTCCAAGTGACAATTTGTTTATGAGAGCAAAGCCATCAATACCATACAAATTGATTTAGTTCCAAATATAAAGTTGCAATACGTACCTTTTGTGTGTTTTGCACATTATGGAGATCGAAAAATTGCTCCATTTGTAGTATCTGTGTTCCAGGATCCTTGCCATCAAACTTCCTCATATCGATTTTTGCAATATGGTGGGTCTTAAATCTAACATTAGAGTCTATGAAATCATGATTAAAATTTCTTTTGTTCTCATCATGAGTTTCCTTTACTACCCTTTCACCATTAGTGACCATTTCTTGTAGCAAGTTATTCAAATTTATCTTCAATTCTTCCATCTTATCGTCCATGCCATTCATCTTAGCATCCATGCCATTCATCTTAGCTTCCATGCCATCCATCTTAACTTGCATGCCATTCATATTAGCTTTCATGCCATCCATCTTAACTTGCATGCCATTCATATTAGCTTCCGCACCATTCATCTTGGCTTCATTTACCTTTAGTGAGAACGAAATTTGTTGTACTTGGTCTTATAATGTTGATATATCATGTTGCATTTCTTCCTCTTCTTCACGAGTCATGCTAGAGCTTTCATGTTGCTTACTAGGTGTTTCCATTTTCTTTCTTCAGGGAATTAATTAATGCTAATAATTCTTCACTATTCCCTTTGAATTCCTTCAAACTAATTTTTGAAACTAATCTTATGGAAAATTTTTAAAAAACTACACACCTTTTTTTCACTTTGTAAGAGCTCGATATTGAATATGTTGTATCTCTGTAACTGCGGGTATTGAATATCTGAAATCACATCCCTCAGTAGCTATTTGAGTCATTTTTCTAACCCCACAAGTCTGATCACGAATTGATTCTCCAAGGAAGAGTTATGCCAAATCTCCCACGGTGACCTGATTATAGACTAGTTTAGTAGAGCAAACTTGTACGACGTGCCACGTGTCCCTGTTTTGACCTTAGTACCTGAAAATGATATACAGAAAACTACCAGATGTCCTCTTTCTTAAAAGTCTTACGAAATTTCAATCTAATGCTCAAAATAAAAGTTACGATGATTTTCCCTAGGTCACCTGTTTGGAATGTAATTCGGGAGTCTGCAAAAACCCTAACTTCCTTAGATCATATCTCCGCCAATATAGCGAGACAAGCTCTTAAATTCAGACCCAAACTTCAGAACGATTTTTGCTCAACTAGGTTTATTTTGTAGCTTCTAAAATGTTGCCAAAAAACAGTTATAGCAAAAATGCCACAATGACCTGTTTGGAGCAGCGAAACCCTAGAATCCAAAGCTCTAATACCAAATGTTAGGAAACTGGCTCACAAAAAGATAGAAAAGATAGATGAACACCTTAGAATTCAGCCTCTTCGAGGGGGAAGCCTCCTTTACATTACACAAATGAACAATTCTTGGATGATACAAATGACTAAACCTCCCTTCTATATATAGGAGTCTAAGGGGTCACAATATAATTAAGCTGACATAACAGTAATAACATAAGGGCACAAAAATAATAATAGTGGGTTTCTTTGGGACATACTAATAACAATATAGGGACAATAGGGGCACAATAATAACAATAAGGGATACAATGACAATAGTAGTGTGGGAGTCACTAGTATTATAGGGGCCTAACAGAAAGGTTCCACCTAGTGAGGCATACCAATCTACGATGTTTGCTATCACCTCCATTACTTCTCATGACATGTAAGGTGGATCTCCTTCAAATATAATATTGTAAAGCAGGATGATGAAGTGGTCAGTTAGTTGTTCCATTACTCCTCAATGAATTCAATACGAAAGAAACTTGAAATAAATAGGCATGGAAGTTTCTCGTGGTGTCCATGTCCAGTTCATGCCAGGGAACTGCTATTATGCACAGATTGCATCCAGTAACTATGTAGACATATAAACCTTGCTCACTCACCATCAGGAGGACTTTGATTCTGTGCTACATGGGCCCTCGATTGTCAAGACAATAGGTCTGACCATTTGAACAACCTTCCCTTATTCACCACTTAGTCTAATAAGACTTCCCACCCTTCGGGAAAGGTTTTCGTGGTCTGCTGGCCATGGATTTGGCAAGCTAAGATAACCAAGAGTTGGTAGGCCTTCTTGAGGGATTTTCTCTTGTATACATGGGTGGGTGTCTATCAAAACATCGATGGATCTTTCACCGAATGTTTGTCAATACCTCTTGTGTTCCCATAGTTGTGGATGTTATGGAAATGTGACTCCGTGAGCTTCACTGGCTCAGGCAAGTGATACATGTGCAGGTAATCTTCTGCCCGAAAGGTAGCAAGATTCTATCCACTCGCACTGCTCAATGTCATAGTATTTTGATCAATGTGTGAGACAATCCAGCTGATGACATCTACACACTAGAAGGTTGGGAACCTGCATGCAACCTTGTATAGCCTTGACTGTTAGATACTAATATAAACCTTCCAGTCTTCTAGATCTCCCTTAAATTCCTTTGCAAAATCATCTTTAACCTTCTACCATGTTAGTGATGATCCCTGTTCTATAAACAGTTGAGTGTCAACATATAGTGGAAAGTCTATTGGCACTTGCTCAACTGCTTCCTGGTACTACTTTTAGTGGTTTCTTTTGAAGCATCTCTTTTAGGTCCCATGGTAACAGTGACTGCTAGAGAGTTGCTCAACAACTATTGTACCTATGGGACAGAAAAAACACTGATGGCAAGAAAACATTAGTCTTTAGAAAATCTACTTACAAGGCATGATCAAGTAGCAAATCGGGAATCTGATGGGGAGGATTGCACAATTATCATTGAAAAAAGGGACTATATGCTTGTGGGAACTACGCACTATGCAATTCCAGCAATCAGGGTCGAAGATTGTGGCTTGAGACTACACAATGCATAGTTTAGCTTGGGGAATGGTCTAGCAGAGACTGCACATTGTGTAGTCTCAGTGGCCAAGGTGATAGGCTGGCTCCTAGAAATATGTAGTGCATAGTTGGAGCTATCCTTTACTGCACACTGTGCAATTCTAGAGGCCAAGCTTGTGTCTTGAGCCTTATGATTATGCAATGCCTATTCGGGCAAAGTGAAAAGCGATTAAGGAAAGTGTAGATATGCCCAAGGGAAGTGTGGAAAATGAACATATCTAAGAGATATTGTGATCTTGAGTGAATATATGACCAAGTATGAGTAAATCCATGTAGATCAAGTGCAACCATTAATCAAATAGAAGTAAAATCAAGTTTACGAGGAGAGTTGCTGCAATGCAGACCATTGGTGCAAAAACTGGAAAACCAATGCGATAATTTCCAAAGGAAAAGTAAAACTTAAAAAAAAACTTATATAGGTTAAAACAAGTTGAAATGCTAGGAACCATGATAATAAATAAGTGAAACAACTCTCACACAATGGAAACGAAAAAAGAAACAGAAAAAGTGGCAAAAGATGAAAAAAGAAAAAATCACCCAGAAAAGTGACAATGATCACACCGAAGGTTCCTTGATCCCCTCAGTAATTCGAGAACTCCAAGATCTAATGAGAAAATGAGATCTATAAGCACTGATTAAATGTTTCTAAGTGAATTAGGGTTTATGACATGCATCTAAAATCAAGGAAAAAGTGACACTTGGCAAAAGTTTTTAAAAATAGAAAAAGTGCCTCCTTTAGGATACTAAAAATAGATCCCTATTTTTTATGGATGTCTTTTGCTTTTTTGCTTTTTATTTTTTATTTTTTGGGGAAACTTTACATGCACACTTTCGATAAAGACTACACAATTGTGGTGAACTAGGAAACTTTCTAGCACAGTGAACTACGCAGTTTCTAATCTCAGTGATGGATTACGCAATTTCTGGGGTCAGTGTTGGGATACCTTCCATGACTGCACAGTTTCTAAGCTCGAGGTTGACTTCTAGTAAGGACTTTGCAATTCCCATCATCAAGGCTACTTTTCCTCAAGGATTATGCAGTTTCTGGAGGCAAGACAAGAAATACAATGAGGCCAACTTGGGAGATCAGCTTGTGAGTTAGAAAGATTAGCTAAGTGTGAAAGCAAGCCAACACAAGCACAAATGAAAAATATAAGTCTCAGTCGAAGCTAAATACTTGGATTGATGCAAGATGATCTATTGTGGATAAGAAGGAAGGCTCCAAAACTGAAGCATAGGCAAAATTTTTGAGCCTTTTTGTAGCTGCTACCACAAGTGCATAAGGAGTTCTAGATTAGGGAACACGTTTACAAGAGAATTAGACCCAAGAAATGGTCCTCAAATATTAGGTGATGTGCCAAGTTGGAGCCATGGTTTGTGGGCCTTTCGAGATCCTTGAGAGGATTGGACCCATGGCCTATAGCTTGGCCTTACCTCCTTTAATTAAAATCCATGATGTTTTCCTTGTTTCTTTTCTTAAAAGATATGTATAGGATTCTAATAATACTATAGATTGGTTTGTGTTAAAGGTGGAACCAGAGGGAGAGTTCCAACCAGAGCCATTGTGCATTCTAGACCAAAGGAGTCTCATGCTCTAAAATTGAGCCATAGAGCAAGTCAAAGTGTAGTGGAAGCACTTTGGGCCTGAAGAAGCAACATGGGAAATGGTTGATGCCATGAAGACATCTTATTCATTTTTGTTTGTTGGTTGAGGAAAATGTGCATATTTGTATGTAAATAGTGTAAATAATTATAAATATAAATCTCCATACATAGTATGTTGTTTTGTTTGCATTTCATCATCTTTTCTCTGTAGTATATGGATAGAGAACACTAAGGATAGTGTTCCCCCAAGGGGTATGGGTTTGTAACAGGCCAAATCGTAATTGAATTGTGCATGCCATGTAAATATCTTATAAATTTTGAATTTAAAAAATAGTAAAATGGGTTGAGTAAGGGATAGAGATACCAAGGGACTGAGGGAGGTCAATTACTTGAGAATATTAGCTTACTTGTTGAAGTAAGTGTAATAACCATGGTCAAAATTCCATGTAATAAAAGTTAATAAAGGAGAAAATAATAACCAAAATCAATGGGACACTTATTCCAAGTTGAATGTTGGGAAAGACATCCTAGGGGGTGTTCATTTGGTTTTTTATGGCTAAGGCAAGGGCTAAGGCTTTGGAAAGGTAAAATGGAATTTTTGGCACATTTACTTATGAAAATAATGGAAATTAGGAGAAAAGGGAGGTGAAAGGTCACATGTTGCATGTGAGGAAGAAATTGAAGGAAAATAATGGAAAATGGAGAAAATAGAAGCCTCATTCATAAAAATGCTTCTCAGGATCAGTTGGTAACCTTTTGTCAGTTGAGTTTTGGAGCTCTCTCATTATTCTCTCTCTCTCTCACTCTTGGACACTTAGAGTTTTCTTGGAGAATTTTTTCATTGGATCAAGAAAGGAAAAGAAGGCAAGAGGAAGCAAAGATCAAGCAGGGAAAGGCAGGATAAGGAAGCTACAAACTGATTCTTTAGAGGTATCAATTTGCATGTGTATTTTCCTTGCTAGATTTCACATGCATGGCATTGCATGTGGTTATTTGTTGTTGTGACATCAATATTTCCAGGTGTAACAATGTTTTCAGCCTAGCCTTGACATGTCTGGATAGCCATGGTGTGATGGGGTTCTCATGTTTTGGTTGAGTTGGATTGCTAGATGGATTCAAAGCTGAGTGAGGTGGATATCTGAAATGATAGAACACATGGCCTAGTAACCCCTAAATCAGATTGTGGGTTGTGGTAAAGCCAGATTTTGTGTTGCCTCAGATGGCCTAGGAATCCTTGCCAGTGATGGGTAGGATATATAGTAAAGTAAAGAGGTTGTTTTCTCTCTATTGGGCCTATTAATCCCAGGTTTAGGGTGTGTGATATAGCCTGGAGAGTGGATCTTAGTTTAGGGCCTACCGATATGGGTTTGGATTGTGGTAAAGCTAGGAGACTAAGCAACAGGAAAATTCCTCATAGTGTAGGTGGAGAAATATAGTGGCATTCATGCTTTTTTGGCCTAGTGATCAGGTGGAGATCATGGTAAAGCCCGTTATGATGTGTTCATTGTGTTGGGATAGTCATATGGGATGGATGATAGTAAAGCCTAGTTTCTATTGATGAGGGTGAGGTGATTTAGCCTCGGTATGCCTTGGTTGGTTATGTTGGTTTAAGTCCCACATTCATGCTTAGAATATGGCATGGGGGTGAACAGATGAAGAGAGATTTGGCTAAGCCATTCTATGGTCAGGTGGAAGGTGGGAGTCCCATCTCGGGTTTGGTTTTTTCATAATTAATGAAAGGTTATTTCTCCTTGTATTTCTATGAGAATTTCGATGGATTATATGAGGTTTATATGGTTGTACTTTCATGAGTATTTTTATGGTTGTTATACTAGTTATATGTTTGTTTTATGAAAACAACGATGTATGGATTTGTTGTGCTATGCAACAAAACCCCCAATTATTTTTATATAAATATATTAGGAAATTATTATATAAATAAATGGGGACCCTTTAAATTTTAAAAAACATAGGAAAATAAAATAGTTTAGGGTTTTAAAAGGAAAAATTAGAACTTTTTTTGAGTAAACAAATCCAAATTTCATTAGGCCTGAACAACTCGAATGAGTTTGCCTTAGAGAAATCATAACTTATCGCATTTCACAAGTCTTAATGAACATCTCCCCATTTTATCCTTTCAAAATTTGTGATGCAATTAAGTATAGCCCTATTGGCTTAGATCCAGGTTTAGAGTTAGTTGTGCTAAACAAATCCCTACACTACTGCCCTTTTTGGCATCAATCCACAGAGCGCAGACTGAAGTCTCACCTGAAGCAGTATGGGGGGATGCTGGAACTAAGCTTCTGCACCTAGAGAGCAGTGTGATGTCTTTTTGTGATCTATATCTGCCTTTGCGTAGATAAATAAGACTTTATGGCTTATCGATGGAACTCCATTTAACCAGCTTCTCGACCTTGGTGAAGGTCTACAACTGGATTTTGTAGACCCTAAACAGGCTAATTAACTACTTAAGTGCATCCAAGATTATTCTTAACTAGTATTTATTCATATCTGCTTAAGTATTAGATAACTTTTACATACATCGATATAATCTTCACGTAAAGACTTGACATCAATTATGCTCACATAACAGTATAGATCTAGTAAAGTCATGCATCAATACAATATTATTTCATAAACCCATCATTCATCACAACATAAAGTGCATTATAACAGAAGTAAATGGGTAAACACATGAATTTTTGTAATAATCTTCTTTATTAATAATCAGTTAAGCTTACAAACTCAAAACTTCCCTGCACACTTAGTTGCAGGGGTGCACACACTCAGCTGTAGGCTCTACTCTAGTCCTCCACGCACACAGCTGCAGAGTCTTTCTTCTACCTTCTTCCCTAACTTAGACTCTTTCTATCGTACCCATATACAACTTCTATTCTTCTATTCTCTCATGCCTTAGACTCTCTAAGACACACCTATTTATACAATCCCATAGTCCACGGACCATGGGTAGATCTTCAGAAGTCGAATCAACTTACATAAAATGGGGTAAAAGCCCTTTTTGACTGTTTACTTAACTACGCACTCCGTGACCACAATTTGTGGAGACTTTCCATATTTTTACATAAAACTTTGGGCTTTTGCCCCACAATTGACCCAAGGGACCCCATCCCAACAGGCCCCCAACACAAATATCATGACTCACCCTTGAGTCACTCAGCCAGTGTGGAGATCTTGCTGCAAAGATCCCCCATCTCCACTTGTTCAACTGCTACTGCAGCCATGCTCTGCATGGTTTCCTTCTTGATTTTTTCTACCAGCTGCTTGGTGGTTGGTTCTGCACTATCCTGCTTAATCTTCGGCTGCATACTCTACAAGTTTGCCAACTTTTCCTATATGTTGGCTGAGACTATGTAGGCTTCATCCAACCAAGGCCCCAACATGGCCTTAAGGACTGCCTCTTTTCACTACGTTGCTTCCACCTATGTAAGGAATTTCTTAGCCTCCTATACCTTGGTGAGGCATTGTGCTGTAGCAACGGTGTGTGTCATAGCCCTTACTTTTTCGTATTGCTGTTGGAGCTCACAGACCTCTGTATTTAATACCTACAAGGTGGGATCTTCTTTCAAGGCATCACTACTTCCATAGCCTGCTCAAATAGAACAGAGTAGTCCACAACTGCGGTGTCCACCATAGTGACTCCATCCTTAATAACGACTTTGCACTGGTCCTTAACCTCTAGCAGGGTTGAAAGCTATGACTTCAGCTCTAGTTGAGTGATTTTCATGTTTAGCTTGAACTGAACTCTGGCCACCTTTTCCTTAGCATCACACATACCCACAACAACTTTCCTGATCTTGGCCTCCAATGGTGCTTCCTTAGGTATGTGCAACTCCGACACTGTTCTACATGCTTCTGCTACTGCAACCGCTAACTGAGCACTCTATGCTTGGATGGTTTATTTTTCTTTCAAGGACTCTATCTTCTTAGTGACATCTCCTCATTGTTCACTCGATATTCGCTTATGACTCTAAGGGCGTGCTACACCCGTGCTCTTAAATCTGTCGTCACACCTGTCTATGGCGTGTGAAGATACTCATTCGGGATTGCATCAAGGTTGAGGCTGATGTTCCTTAGAGAACTCACGATGACCTTGTCATCGACCACCTCCATGCTCAATGATCCTTTCGATAGCACGATTGCCCAGAGATCGAGTGATTTGACCATCTCTACTGCCTGACTGGTTCTGGGTGCCAAGCTCATTGGTGCAATGCTTACCTTCCCTCACCCTACCCTGCGCTAACCTTGATCCTACTGGTTTGGATCTACAGTTCACGCAGATCATTTTGGATACTACTTTGTTGTTGTTGCTATTTGAATTGCTGCAACAGTTCCACTATGGTATCGTGCACCTTATCTCTAATCTCGATGAGATCGCCTTCTATTATTTTGATTGGGTCTAGTGATGGCTTTGTCTCTTTCGACTTCTTCCAGGGCCCCTCCTTTTGCTGATCCCTGTACCTTTTTATCCCAAAGGGAGTTCTCTATTCCTCCTGACTATAGTCACCCTGCGCTGACTACTCCTCTTCCTTTGTTTGGGGTGAAGGGAACTTACCACTCCACTCAGAGTCACACTCTTCTTGTTCAGCCTGTTGTTTCGCAGTGCGCTCCTTTTCTAGCCATGCCTTCTCTCTAACCTCTTTCCTTCGCTTCTCGGCCAACTATTGCATCGCCTATTTTGTTGCTTCCTTATTTTTCTTCTCCAAAAAATTCCCCATGCCTTTGATACTACCTACAGCTAGATCAGATGGAGAATTCTAATCTATCGGCCATTTCTGTTGAAATATGGCAACAAGAATATTCCAATTTAATTTTTCCTTGAATTAAACTCTGAATTAAAATTGAATTTAGTCTTAACAGCTACTTGGAAATAATTTATTTATTAATTTTAAATTAATTAGTTGGAGAAATTCAAGTTAGAAGTATTTCTGAAGTCATGCAAGAGTTATCGCTTAAATTAAGGAGATAAGATTGAGTTATATTTGAGTTTTAATTAGTTAACTTAGTTTACTGAGTTAATTCCAGTTAAATTAGTTCCAAAATGTTTGAGGAACTAATAGTGAGTTAACGGTCAGTTGATACATTAATGCACTCAACTAGTGCTACTCCAGTTAACTGAAGATTCCCTCATCAAAAACTCATGCATGTCTATTCTAAGAAAGACCTAGTTGAGACTAAAGTTCAAGGACAATGTACTATCAGTTGCATGTGTTTTCTCATGGAGAAAACTCATGCATGTAGTCAAGGATTTATCCTTGAGGATTGCATAGTTTTGAAAAAGGTTTTCCACTTGGTTGAAGGAGAATCATCCACAAAGAACAACGCAAGGAAATAGGAACTAGAGGGCAGAGAAGAAGGCTGGAGAGAAGCCAAGATTTCCTGTGAGCATCTATGAGGATTGTACTGAGAGCTGCCTAGCTGTGAGAGCTAAGGCTTTGTATAATTCCTATGTATTTCCACCATGTATAATAATACAATAGTGTGGGGTTTTTAGCGAAGGATTTCCCCAAAGTATTTTCATGTGTATTGTGCATTGATTCTTCTTCTTCTAGTTATATTGTTCAGCTCGATCTTTAAGCTTCCACAAATTGATAGTAGAAGTAGGTTATAGTTTCTACTTTGATTTATATTGCATTATTAGGTTAACCTACACAGATTATTCTACATGGTATTAGAGCTGGATTTGTAGATATTCTCTATATGACATCAGAGCTGTGAACAGTATGCTGAGAAGAGAATTCAAAGTTTGAAGTTTGGGGTTGTAGGTGCAAATAGAATTCATATCATACTTCAAGGTTGGAAAATGGCGTTTTATCACTTGAGACTCGAGTATGCCTTGGAAGGTAGCTTGAATTACATAGCATGGAAAGATAGAATGGAGGCTGTATTAGAAGACAATGGCTTGAAGGAATTCATTGATCAAGAAATCCCAAAGGCAGCTTCAACTAATGCACAAGAGTTGGCTGAGTGGAAGAAGTGTGTGGTGAAGGTGAGATGGATCATCCTTGAGGGAGTTCAAGACCATATTGTCTTGAGTCTCCATTGGGAAGGAAACTCCATTTTCAATGTGGAAGACATTGAAGGACATCTACCAGAATAGTAGCGACCAGATGAAATTGGTGCTCAAGGATAAGCTTTGAAGAATCAAGATGGAGAAGGGCGATACTATTTCCACATATCTGAACAAGCTCACCCCCGGTAGAGATGAGCTTGGCAGTGTGGGAATAACTACTACCGATGATGATACAATGAGCCTCGCTCTCCTTGGCCATCCAAAGAGTTGGAATAGCTACTAGGACTCTATGAATGGAAGCGAGAAATTGCCGGATTGGGAACGACTATGGTCAGATCTTATGCAGGAGGAGATCAGGAGGAGCACACGAGATGGTTCTTCATCCAAGAATGATGATGAAGAAAATATGGCCTTAGCAAGTAAGGCAAGGAAAGGGAAGGGGAAGGCCTCCCATTTCAAATCGGATTCTTCTCACGGAGGGAAGAAGCGTGACATGTCTAAAGTAAGATGCTTTAATTGTCACAATATGGGACATTATGCGACTAATTTCCCATCAAAGAAGTCCAAGAGGTGATGCTGAGAAGGATTGGAAGGTGAGGCAAGCCTCTTAGTTCGAAATGGACTTTACCCTCATTACATGCATGGTGTCATCAATGATGTGTTGTGTCTGGTATCTTGATAGTGGAGCCTTATTCAACATGACCAGTGATAAAAATTTATTCAGTGCCTTGGAGGAGAAGTACCTCAAGATGTGCGTAGAGGTGGGTGACGATGAAAGGTATAGTGTTTCAGGAGTGGGCAGGACTGCTTTTCAGAGGGAACATGGAGCTCCTCTCACCTTGATAGATGTGATGTATGTGCCTGGATTGAAGAAGAACTTTGTATCAGTCACGATGTTGGAGGAAAAAGACTACAATGTTTTCTTCAGTAGAGGAAAGGCATTCCTAAGACACATAGCCATGAGTCAGACAAAGAGGATAGGGGTTCGAGTGACGAATCTCTATAAACTAGAGGTAGATGATTGTGCAGCATTGAGTACGGAAGCAAAATTGGTGCAAAGCCAAGACATTGGCGAGTTGTGGCATAGGTGGTTGGGCCATTTACATCATGGGGCTTTGAGGATAATGCAATAGATATCTACGAGACTTTCCAAAGGTAAACTTGAGAAAGTTGACACATGCAAAGGTTATACCTTGGGAAAGTACACCAAGTCTTCCTTTCATGATCGATAGAGTCAAGCAAAGGCTATCTTAGAGAGAGTTCATACTGATTTGTGTGAACCATTCTTGACGACATCCACAACGAGGCAAAGGTATTATGTGATTTTCATTTATGACTATTCTTGTAAATGCTGGATTTATTTCATGCAAAAGAGGGACCAAACTTTCACAAAGTTTTGTGAGTCCAAAGCTTTGGTCGAGAAAGAGTTAGGGAAGAAGATCAAGGCCTTGAGAAGTGACAATGGTGGAGCATATGTCTCTCAAGAGTTTAAGGACTTTTGTGTAGTGGAAGGAATTAAATGAGAGTTGATGGCACCTCATAACCTACAATAGAATAGGGTGGTTGAGAGGCAGAACAAAACTATTGTAGGGGCAACATGGGAAATTTTGCATGACCAAGGCCTACCACTTCACTTGTGGGCTGAGGCATGCAACATAACCGTCTGTTTGCAGAATAAAAGCCCGCATCGCATACTTGCGATGAAGACACCAGAGGAAGCTTTCTCTGGTAAGAGACTAGATTTGGGTCAGTTTAGTATCTTTGGCTCATCGTATATTGCCATGTGACAAAAGGATGCACAGAAGAAGCTTGAGCTGACAATAGAGTTGGGGATATTTGTGGGGTACACTGATACACCTCACAATTATCGGGTGTACTTGCCTACCAGTCGGAGGATAGTGGTTCGTAGGGATCTCAAGTTTGATGAGTAGAAGGCCATGTGAGTTTCCCTTGAGAGGGAGCTCCAACTATAGGCTGTGGAGGAACTGTTGATTCCTAGGGAGTAGGAGCCTTAGGCTGATGCAGAGTAGCCGCATGTCGAGGTTCCAGGAGTAGAGACATCCACTCAAGCAGAGTCTTCCAGAGATGGACAAAAGTGAACAAGAGAAGCTGACAGATTGTTGGAGGATGCGAGAGAGAATGTGGGAGCACCATCTTCTCAGTGCAGATAGAGAATGTCACCTGAGAGGTGCACTGGATACATGGCCCTTGCTGGGGAATGTGTTGAGTCTGAGCCATCTTCCTTTGAGGAAGCAGTGCAGCAACTGATTTGGGTTGATGCTATGGTGGAGGAGTATGACTCCATAGTTCGTAATAGCATTTGGGACATGGTTCCGAGACTGGAAAACAATTTAGTTGTGAGTTCCCATTGGCTTTACAAGGTAAAGAAAGCTGCTGATGGTAGTGTGGAGAAGCATAAGGCAAGATTTGTTGCCCGTGGCTTTTCACATGTTGAGAGGATCATGTTGCTGCAATATATTTCGATAGAGGAGAAAGATGCTGACATTTTGACAAAGGAATTGTCAAAGTGTAAATTCAAGTTCCATAGAGACAAGATCGGGGTGGCAGATAATCCCTTTCTTGTTGAGAGGGAGTGTTGAAATATGGCAACAAGAATATTCCAATTTAATTTGTCCTTTTATTAAATTGTGAATTAAAATCAAATTCAGCCTTAACAGCTACTTGGAAATAATTAATTAATTTATTTTAAATTAATTAGTTGGAGAAATTCAAGTTAGAAGTCTTTCTAAAGTCATGCAAGAGTTATCCCTTAAATTAATGAGATAAGATTGAGTTATATTTGAGTTGTAATTAGTTAACTCAGTTTACTGAGTTAAGTCCAGTTAAATTAGTTCCAAACTGTTTGGGGAACTAATAGTGAGTTAACAGTCAGTTGATGCACTAATGCACTCAACTAGTGCTACTCCAATTAACTGAATATTCCCTCATCAGAAACTCATGCATGTCTATTTTGAGAAAGAACCATTTGAGATTAAAGTTCAAGGATAGTGTACTATCAGTTGCATGTGTTTTCTCATGGAGAAAACTCATGCATGCATTCAAGGATTTATCCTTGAGGATTGCACAGTTTTGACAAAAGGTTTTCCACTTGGTTGAAGGAGAATCATCCACAAGGAGCAGTGCAACAAAATAGGAGCTTGGAGGGTAGAGAGGAAGGTTGGAGAGAAGCCAAGATTTTCTGTGAGCATCTGTGAGGATTGTACTGAGAGATGGCTAGCTGTGAGAGCTAAGGCTTTATATAATTCCTATGTATTTCCACCATGTATGATAATACAATAGTGTGGGGTTTTTAGCTAAGGCTTTCCCCAAAGTATTTTCATGTGTATTGTGCATTGATTCTTCTTCTTTTGGTTAAATTGTTCAACTCGATATTTAAGCTTCCGCAAATTGATAGCAGAAGTAGGTTATAGTATTCTACTTTGATTTATATTGCATTATCAGGTTAACCTACGTAGATTTTTCTACATGATATCAGATCTGGATTTATAGATATTATCGACATGGTATCGAAGCTATGAACAGTATACTAAGAAGAGAATTTGAAGTTTGAAGTTCAGGGTTGCAAGTGAAAATTGAATTCATATCATACTTCAAGGTTGACCAATGGCGTTCTATGGCTTGAGACTCGAGTATGCCTTGGAAGGTAGCTCGAATTACATAGCATGGAAAGATAGAATGGAGGCTGTATTAGAAGACAATGGCTTGAAAGCAATTCATTGATCAAGAAATCCCAAAGCCAGCTTCAACTAATGCACAAGAGTTGGTTGAGTGGAAGAAGTGTGTGGCGAAGGTGAGACAGATCATCCTTGAGGGAGTTCAAGATCATATTGTCTCAAGTCTCCATGGGAAGGATAGTCCATTTTCAATGTGGAAGACATTGAAGGACCTCTACCAGAATAGTAGCGACCAGAGGAAATTGGTGCTCAAGGATAAGCTTCGAAGAATCAAGATGGAGAAGGGCGATACTATTTCCACATATCTGAACAAGCTCACCACCTGCAGAGATGAGCTTGGTAGTGTGGGAATAACTACTACTGATGATGATATGGTGATCCTCGCTCTCCTTGGCCTTCCAAAGAGTTCGAATAGCTACTAGGACTCTGTGAATAGAAGGGAGAAACTGTTGGATTGGGAATGACTATGGTCGGATATTATGCAGGAGGAGATCAAGAGGATCATACAAGATGGTTCTTCATCCAAGAATGATGATGAATAAAATCTAGCCTTAGCAAGTAAGGCAAGGAAAGGGAAGGGGAAGGCTTCCCATTTCAAATCAAATTCTTCTCATGGAGGGAAAAAGGGTAACATGTCTAAAGTAAGATGCTTTAATTGTCACAAGATGGGACATTATGTGACTAATTTCCCATCGAAGTCTAATAAGGGATCCTCGGAAGGATTGGAAGGTGAGGCATAAGCCTCTCAGTTTGAAATGGACTTTACCCTCATCGCATGCATGGTGTCATCAATGATGGGTTGTGTCAAGTATCTTGACTATGGAGCCTCATTCCACATGACCGTGATAACAATTTATTTAGTGCCTTGGAGGAGAAACACGTCAAGATGCGCATAGAGATGGGTGAAGACGGAAGGTATAATGTTTCAGGAGTGGCACGTTGCTTTTCAGAGGGAGCATGGAGCTCCTCTCACCTTGGCAGATGTGTTGTATTTTCCTGGACTGAAGAAGAACTTGGTATTAGTTGCACTGTTGGAGGAAAAAGGCTATGATGTTGTCTTTAGTAAAGGAAATGTGTTCCTAAGACACATATCCATGGGTTAGACCAAGAGGATAGGAATTCGAGTGAAGAATCTCTATAAACTAGAGGTAGATGATTATGCAACATTGAGTACGAAAATAGAATTGGTGCAAAGCCAAGACATTGGCGAGTTGTGGCACAAGTAGTTGGGCCATTTGCATCATGGGGCTTTGAAGATAATGCAACAAATATCTATAGGACTTCCCAAAGGTAAACTTGAACAAGTTGACACATGCAAATGTTGTACCTTGGGAAAGTACACCAAGTCTTCCTTTCATGATCGAGACAGTCGAGCAAAGGCTATCTTAAAGCGAGTTCATACTGATTTGTGTGGACCGTTCTTGAAGACATCCATGGTGAAGAAAAGGTATTATCTGATTTTCATTGATGACTATTCTTATAAATGCTGGATTTATTTCATGCAGAAGAAGGACCAAACTTTCACAAAGTTTTGTGAGTTCAAAGCTTTGGTCAAGAAAGAGTCAAGGAATAAGATCAAGGCCTTGAGAAGCTACAATGGTGGAGAATATGTCTCTCAAGAGTTTAAGGACTTCTGTGTAGTGGAAGGAATTAAACAAGAGTTGACGACACCTTATAACCCACAACAGAATGGGGTGGCTGAGAGGAAAATCAAAACTATTGTAGGGGCAGCACGAGAAATGTTGCATGACCAAGGCCTACCACTTCACTTGTGGCCTGAGGCATGCAACATAGTGGTCTATTTGTAGAATAGAAGCCCGCATTGCATACTTGGGATGAAGACACCAGAGGAAGCTTTCTCTGGTAAGAGACCAGATGTGGGTCACTTTAGGATCTTTGGCTCATCGGTATATTTCCATGTGACAAAGGATGCATGGAAGAAGCTTGAGCTGACAACAGAGTTGGGGATATATATGGGGTACATTGATACACCTCACAACTATTTGGTGTACTTGCCTACTAGTTGGAGGACAGTGGTTCATAGAGATCTCAAGTTTGATGAGTAGAAGGCCATGCAAGTTTCCATTGAGAGGGAGCTCGAACTACAGGCTGTGGAGAAACTGTTGGTTCCTAAGGAGGAGGAGCCTTAGACTGATGCAGAGTAGCCACATCCAGAGGTTCCAGGAGTGGAGACATCCACTCAAGTAGAGTCTTCTAGAGATGGACTGAAGCGCACAAGAGAAGCTGATAGATGGTTGGAGGATGCGAGGGAGAATGTGGGAGCACCATCTTCTCATCGCAGACAGAGGAGGTCACCTGAGAGGTACACTGGATACATGGCCATTACTGGGGAATGTGTTGAGACTGAGCGATCTTCCTTTGATGAAGTAGTGCAACAACCGATTTGGGTTGATGCTATGGTGGAGTATGATTCCATAGTTTGTAACAGTGCTTGGGACATGGTTTCGAGATCGGAGAACAAGTTAGTTGTAAGTTCCCATTGGCTTTACAAGGTAAAGCAAGCTACTGATGGTAGTGTGGAGAAGCGTAAGGCAAGAATTTTTGCCCATGGCTTTTCACAGGTCGAGAGGATCATGTTGCTGCAGTATATTTCAACATAGGAGAAATATGTTGACAGTTTGACAAAGGCATTGTCAAAGTGTAAATTCGAGTTCCATAGAGACAAGATTGGGGTGGCAGATAATCCTTTTCTTGTTGAGAGGGAGTGTTGAAATATGGCAACAAGAATATTCCAATTTAATTTTCCCTTGAATTAAATTGTGAATTAAAATAGAATTTAGTCTTAAGAGCTACTTGGAATTAATTAATTAATTTATTTTAAATTAATTAGTTGGAGTAATTCAAGTTAGAAGTCTTTCTGAATTCATGCAAGAGTTATCCCTTAAATTAAGGAGATAATATTGAATTATATTTGAGTTGTAATTAGTTAACTCAGTTTACTGAGTTAATTCTAGTTAAATTAGTTCCAAACTGTTTGACGAACTACTAGTGAGTTAATAGTTAGTTGATTAATTAATGCACTCAACTAGTGCTACTCCAGTTAACTGAAGATTCCCTCATCAGAAACTCATGCATGTCTATTCTGAGAAATACCAAGTTGAGATTAAATTTCAAGGACATTGTACTATCAGTTGCATGTGTTTTATCATGGAGAAAACTCATGCATGCAGTCAAGGATTTATCCTAAGGATTGCGTAGTGTTGAAAATGGTTTTCCACTTGGTTGAAGGAGAATCATACACAAGGAACAACGCAAGAAAATATGATCTTGGAGAGCAGAGAGGAAGGCTGGAGAGAAGCCAAGATTGCCTGTGAGAACCAGTGAGGATTTTACTGAGAGCTGGCTAGCTGTGAGAGCTAAGGCTTTGTATAATTCCTATGTATTTCCACCGTGTATGATAATACAATAGTGTGATGCTTTTAGTTGAGGCTTTCCCCAAAGTATTTTCATGTGTATTGTGCATTGATTCTTCTTCTTCTGGTTATATTGTTCAGCTCGATCTTTAAGCTTCCGCAAATTGATAGTAGAAGTAGGTTATATTATTCTACTTTGATTTATATTGCATTATCGAGTTAACCTACCATCAGATTATCTACAATTTCTTGATAACCTCCTAAATAATGTCATTTGTAGCAAGGTAAGGCAGGTCAAACCATTTTTGTTGTGGATCCTTCCGTGCCCTAATATAGACACGGTGGAAGTCTTCCTTAAACCCCACGTATTCTGATAGCTACTCAAACATCGTTGGGGACAATTGCGGCTTCTAGTTGATGGCCATGCGAAAGCTTGCCTCCATCAACACCCAGAAAAATTTGGTCTCTATGACCCACGTGGCATCCTTTTTTTCCCAAAGGGAGGCAAATTGGGCAAACTCCGATAATCCTTTCTCCAGGGGAGGAAACTGACTATCCTCCAGTAGTTCCCAATCCACTAGCATGATGGAGAGCAAAAAACACACATAGTGGAAGATTTTTCTCTCGTCTTGAGCCTCGTAAAAATTTGCAAGGAAATCGCTACAGAGGTAATGCTACCAATTGAACTACACGCCCTCCATGCACTGTGTAGCCAATGAAATTACAGGTGCCGGAACCTCATCCATGCAACATTTTCTCATGACATTTCCTGCTAAGATTTGTGTAGAAACTTTCACCGCAGGGTCGGTGATGGATGTGATGGAGTACCCACGTAGATTTTTGACCAGCTTGAACTTTTTTTTCATCTTCTCTACTAGGTCATGCTCACTCATCTTTTGACCAAACTCCTTGGCCAGATTCAAGCCTGGGTGTAGTAATAACATGATTTGATAGATCAACATATTTGTAATTGGGATCAGCATGCTCAGCAACAAACACCTGTCATGCACCAAGGTCAGCAACTGCTTGATACAAATGAGGTTGATGTTGGAGCAGTGGTAGTGGGGCGCCACAACATTGATTCATTCCATAATCCACTCGACTAGATCCGACGTAGTGACACCAGATTTGTTGTAATATACCCCCATTACAAGGTGGGGGAACCTCTCGTGGTCCACCAAATCCCAGTATTCTAGCTTTAAATGGGGAACCCATGCCAAGCGTGGACCTTCAAATGTGATTCTTTTCGGTAATAGGGGGTGTATGAAGCAGGAACTTATCTGCATCTGGATCCTTAGTGATCTTCACTATTCCTTTACTTGGAGGGATATAATCCCACAGTTTGGAGATAGGATCCACCCCCTCAGCATCTATATCCTTCACATACTCTTCGGCCTCCAAATCTACCACTTTCCCCTTATCCTTCATCGGTTGTTTTTCTTTCTTCTGGGCCTGGGTAGCAAAATGCTTCCTCAGTGACTCACGCACCATCATCAACCTCTTATGTTTGTCTTTCTTGGGATTGGGGGCTTATCTCACTGGAGTGGGCTTTGGCCTAGGTGACCTTGGCACCATAGACACAACAGTTGGAGCGTCCATGCTCACAACCTCTAGAGCAGCTCCCTCAGAGGTGAAAGTTCCTCCAATGCTTGTAGTCTCACCTGGTCCAGACATGGTGCTAAGAATGAACTGTTGGGTAAATCTATGAAAACCTGAGGATTCATAAATAATGGACAACACAACACAAAAATTCTAAGGATGCAAAGTGTTCTTTGCTGGATGATCACGCGTAATTTATAGGAAAATTCGAATTCAAATTCGATCGTTCCCCCCAAAATCTATCCATAAATACTGATTTGGCAAAAGATCTTCAAATATTTCATCCTTAAATACCTTAAATTCTACCCCCCACTCCTTTTAATCATCTCCTCATTGTCAAATCATGAAAAATGATTGTAACGGTCATTTTTTGGTTGTGTTGCATGGTACCTCCCTCTGTAGTGCAACTCCCTTTGCACCTCTTCTGGTACTGTGACATCAGCCTTTTTCATGTAGTCCCCCTATTAGGTAGTTCTACAAACTGGGCAGTGTAGTTTATAGTCCCACACTCACTTGCAGCTACCTAGAGTGCTAAGGCTATCCTACTGTCATGTAGTCATTGGGTTGGATCCCCTATGTATGGCTTCAACTGGCTTCCATTTACCCTTCCCATAAATGGTTCTCCATTCAACTTTGTGAGTTGAACTGTGCCACCATCTGTAATTTCCTTGATGACATATTACCCCAACCAGTGCATCTGAAACTTTCCTGGAAAATTATTGTACTTTCTATCATATAATAAAACTAAGTCATTTACCTTGAAAGTGCACAGTTTGATGTGCCAATCATGCCAAACTTTTTTGTGTTCCTTTTTAACCTGCTGATGGAATCCAACCAAAAACCTATCTTCTTCAAGCTTCATTAGTTGCGCGAACCATTCTTCTAAGGCTTCATGGTCCACCATTCCTGTGAAAGCTGCTATGCGTAGACTAAGCATGATATACTCCATGGGCATCACAACTTCTACACCATAGACCAACCTAAAAGGTGTCTAACCTATGATATTTTTGCAAGTAGTCCTGTATGCCCACAATACTGTTGGTACACGCATGTCCCAATCAGTCCACTGCACATTGCAAACCTTTGTCAGTGCATTCTCCAATATCTTATTAAAAGCCTCAATTATTCCATTGGCTTGAGGATGATATGGCATACTCTTCTGGTGGTAAACCTGGAACTCTTCTGTCAATGTGCTCATCATTTCATTGAGAAAATGTGTACTGTGATCACTCATCAATACCATTGGGTAACCAAACCTAGTCAACACATATTCAAATAAAAATTTTGTTGTTGTTTCCCCTGTACATTATTTCATAGGTTGTGCTTCCACCCATCTGGTCAAATATTATGTTGCAATGATGATGTAGCATGCACCTGTTTTCTTTCTTGGGGGCTGAATCAATCCTACAAAATCAATTTCTGATTTCTCAAATGGCTGCAATGATACCTACGAATTCAGCGGTAGCTCATCCTTCCGTGATGGCCTGCCCATCCTCTGACATCACATGCCTTACAATATGCTTTAGACTCTTTATGCAGCATCAGCCACCACAACCTAGCATGCAAAAGCTTTTGCGCTATTGCTTTTCCTGCATAATGTCCTCCCACAACTCCTCCATGAGCTTTAGCAATGATACTATTTCATTCCAAATCAGGCACATATTGTCAAAGTATCCCATATGATCCCATCTTATACAAATGGCCTGCAATTACAGAGAAATCTTCCGCACACACTACCAGATCTTTTGGCTACTAACTGGTGTACCCTTATGGAGCCATCCCTGTAGTAAAGAAACAGATAATATCCATGAAGTGGTTATCTGGTACACACACCACGAAGAGCTACGAATCTGGTAGCCCTTCCTCCATATTAGTAGGCTCTTCTCCTATCTCAATGTGCGACAGAAGGTCAGGTCCTGCATTCAATCTTCTTGGCTTCACAATTACTTCAAAATAATATTCATGAAACAACATCAACCACCTACATATTTCCCCCTCCAGCATAGGCTTATTGACTAGATACTTCAATGTAGAATAGTCTTTTTACATCTTGAAATGTTTGTCTAGTAGGTAATGTCTAAATTTCTTGAGTGCGTACACAATAGCCATCCCTTTGCGCTCTTTTTTCGAGTAATTTTTCTCATCTTTTGACAAATTTCTACATGCAAATGCTATAGGGTGATCCACTTCTCCTTAGGTAGCCTATGTCAGTACTGCTTCGAATGCAATACACAAGGCATCAACATGCACATCGAATTCTTTCTTCCAGCCTGGGAAGACCAAGATCGGTGCGGTAACCATTTTCTCCTTCAAGAGATCTAAACTGCGCTGAAATTATTCACTCCAACAGAATGTAGCATCCTTCTTTAGCAACTTTTCCATGGGTGCAATAATCTGATCATAAGCCTTGATGAACTTTTGATAATAATCGATATGGCCCAACATTGCATACAAGTATTTAAGACTCTTTGGGGCTTCCAAATTGATTATTACACGATCTTGGTAGGGTCCACCATGAGTCCTTGGTTGCATACCACATGACCCAAAAAACTCCCAAAGGCGACAATACAAGAACTTCTTCAGGTTCAACACAAATTGATACCTTCAACACATATCCAACATTAAGTGTATACTATCTACGTGGCGCTTGACTAGCCCAAACACTGTCCAATCATCGAAATAGACCTCCAAGAATTTGTGAATGAACTCTTTGAACGTCACGATGACTACGCTAGATAATATTGTCGGCACATTCTTGAGTCCAAACGAAATTACTATATACTGGAAAAAACCCCATTCCATCGTGAAGGTTGTCTTACTCCTATCCTTTGGTGCAACCTTAATCTGATGGTACCCAGAGAACCCATCAGTGAAGGAAATGCTTCCTGTCCTCCCACATTGTCTAGTACTTCATCAATAAACGGTGTCAAAAAGGGATAATAGACACAAACATCATTAATCTTTCTGAGATCTACGCAAATCCTTATTTCATCCTTCTGCTTCTTTTCTTGAACTACCATTGGACTCACCCAATCAGACTCCTCCATGGGTTCAATAATACCTGCTTCAAGCATCTTGTCCAACTCCAAGTGGACCTTTTATTTATACTTGGGATTAAGGCGATATGGCCTCTGCTTAACCAGCTCTGCATCCAGCTTCAAGGTGATGTTCATCTTGCCCGAGTCTACTATGATACCTTTCAGGTCTAAAAATTTTGTAGGGAACAAATCTGGATATTTGTGGAGCAACTCAGTGACTTTATCTACTATAGCATCATCCTAGTAATCCCCAATCTTCGCAAACTTCGGCTCTACCTCTATGCCAATGTTTACTTGCCTAGTTTTCAATGTTGCGGTGATGTCTAGATTCTCTATCCACGGTCCCTCAACCTTGCGATGGACTTCTATTTTTGGGATGTTAATATTCCTTGGATCCTCATCCTCGGCTTCAACAACCACATTATAGCACTCCAGCACATGGCATAGCTGGGTGCCCCAATCTAGTTGAATCAATTCCAAAGGATCCTGTGGTATTCTGAATATCGTTGCCTTAACCTCCTACAACACCTCATCAATGCTTTCCAACCCATCTTCAAGATGAATGTTCTCACAAACCCTTCTCTTAAGACATCCCTCTCTGTGGTGCCATGGCGGAGCTCCGTCTCCAAATACCAGTTCATAGGGATTACATCCAGAGTGTGATAGAATAAATTCACCCATTTTGGTTGGGGCTCCATTCCATATACGTTAGTCCATTTAGCCAAGTGATCATGTAGATCATTCCTCCCATCATACTTCTCAGTTACCCATACTTTAGGCCAACCAAACCACGTTCTCATCATTCTTCTGTAATCATGTCACTCATCAAAGCTGTCTTTATACGTACCCCACCATCGAGCGGGCGTAGCACGTAGTTCCCAGTCCAACGCCTGAAAATGGTAATCCTCTAGAATTTCTCTTTCAAAAGCATCCAAAAATTTATCCATGTTAGTTAATCCATCATAATAAGGAAAATTTCTTACCTTTGTTGACACATAACACAATGATTTGGTCATCATGTTGCAGCAATTTGGTCATCATGTTGCAAAACAATGTGGATACTTCATGCAGCTTGTTTTTCCAATGTTCCAACTCTTCATTTGAATCCAAAGTAGAGGAACTTTCGTGATCCCATGCAATTCGTCCTTTAGCTATTGGATTAACCCAATATTGGTCTCATGTTGTGATTTTATAGATCTTATCCAAATCATCATCGCTCTCCTCATAGTTGTGGACCGGTTCAATATAGAATGGTCCTTTTGTAGGGTCCAATGGTACTACAACATGGAGAGATTTCCTTTCAAACAACATTGTCTGCTTCTTCAAATTGATGATCCCATTCATATCGATAGCGAAATAAATTCCTAGGAGCATGGGGTATGGATTTTTATCATCAACAATCTCCATTACCTCAAAATCAGCTAGTGCGCTCGCATGTTAGGTCCCTACAATACTAGTGATGCCACCATTATTATTGTAGTTGTATCCCTTATTAATATTGTTGTGCCCCGATTGTCCCCATATTTTTATTATTGTGCCCCATAGAATCCCTCTATTGTTATTTTTGTGCCTTTATATTATTATTGTTAGGTCGGCTTGGTTATATTGTGACCCCTTAGACTCCTATATATAGAAAGGAGGTTTTGTCATTTGAATCATCCAAGAATTGTTCAATTGTGTAATGTAAAGGAGGTTGCCCCCTCGAAGAGGCTGAATTTTAAGATGTTTATCTCTCTTTTCTATCTTTTTGTGAGTTGGTTTCATAACATTTGGTATAAGCGCTTTGGATTCTAAGGTTTCGCTGCTCCAAACATGTCATCATGGAATTTGCGCTATAACTTTTTTTCGGTGACGTTTTAGACTCTAAAAACAAACCCATTTGGACCGAAATCATGATGAACCTCAAGTTCAAATTTCAGAGCTTTTTGTGCTATATTGGCAGAGATATGATCTGAGGAATTTGGCCTTTTTGCAGACTCCCAAATTTAATTCCAAACAGGTGACTTGGGGAAAATTGTCATAAATTTTGTTTTGAGGATCAGATTGAAATTTTGTAAGAAGTTATAAAAAGAGGATGGATTGTAGTTTCTTGTATATATTTTTCAGATCTGAAGGTCAAAAAAGTGACATGTGGCACTTCATACAAATTCTCTCTACTGGAAAGGTCTATAATCAGGTCATCTTGGGAGATTGTGCATAACTCTGCCTTGGAGAATCTAAATTCAATCAGACTGGTGGCATTGGAAAGAGGACACAAAGGGCTACTTCAGGTCGCAATTTTAGAATTGGATAATCCAAAGCTACAGAGATACATCGGATTCAATATCGAGCTCCTACAAAGTGAAAAAAAGGTGTGTAGTTTTTTTTTTTTAAATTTTGCATAAGCTTGGTTTGAAAAATTAGTTTGAAGGAATTCAAAGGGCATAGTAAAGCATTATTATCAGTAATTGATGACCTGAGGAAAGAAAATGAAAACACCTAGTAAGAAACTTGAAAGCTCTAGCATGAGTCAAGAAGAAGAGGAAGAAATGCAAGATGATATATCAAAATTACGAGACCAAGTGCAACAAATGTCACTCGTACAAAAAGTAATAGAATCTAAGATGGATGGTTTAAAGAAAGATGTAGAAGCTAAGATGTATGGCATGGAAGCTAATATGGATGGTTTAAAGAAAGGCGTAGAAGCTAATATGAATGGCATGGAAGCTGAGATGAATGGCATGGATGCTAAGATGGATGGCATAGACGATAAGATTGAAGAACTGAAGATAAATTTGAATAAGTTGCTACAAAAAATGGTCACTAATGGTGAAACGATAGTAAAGGAAACTCATGATGAGAACAAAAGAAATGTTAATCATGATTTCATAGACTCTAATGTTGGATTGAAGATCCACCATATTCCAAAAATCGATATGAGGAAGTTTGATGGCAAGGATCCCGCAACATGGATACTACAGATGGAGCAATTTTTCGATCTCAATAATGTGCAAAACACACAAAAGGTACTATTGCAACTTTATAATTGGAACCAAATCAGTTTGTATGGTATCAATGGCTTTGCTATCGTAAACAATTTATCACTTGGGCAATTTTTA
>APFE031398884.1:79343-118470 GCA_000404065.3 Pinus taeda
TTTCTACAAGAAATACTTACTAATGGTGAAAAGGTAGTAAAGGAAACTCATGAAGCGAACAAAAGAAATGTTAATCATTATTTCATAAACTCTAATGTGGGATTGAAGACGCACCATATTCCAAAAATCGATATGAGGAAGTTTGATGGCAAGGATCCCGCAACATGGATATTACAGATGGAGCAATTTTTCGATCTCAATAATGTGCAGAACACACAAAAGGTACGTATGGCAACTTTATATTTGGAACCAAATCAGTTTGTATGGTATCAATGGCTTTGCTCTCGTAAACAATTTATCACTTGGGCAATTTTTACGGAAGAATTGATAGCACATTATGAGGATACAAAAAGCAACACTTTTTTTAGCCAATTGATAAGTCTCAAACAGAAGGGTTCAATAATGGAGCACATTGAGGAGTTCCAAAAATTGAACATAAGGGTAAAAGATATTCCAGAGGAGCATAGGATTGATGTGTTCATAGGGTCTTTAAAGGATAATATCCAACATGATGTTCACCTTTTGGAACCTGATTCATTAGAGAAGGCATTCAGGTTAGCAAGAAAAATGGAAAGAAAAATTATGGTAACCAGGAAGCATACCACTCACAACTATAAATATGGAAGTGTTGTTGCCCCTAGTCTTCGACAACCTATAAGGTTGACACCACAACAATTGGAAGAAAAAAGAGCAAAAGGGCTTTGTTACAATTGTGATAGTAAATAAACTAAAGGTCATAAGTGTGCTGAGAAGAAATTATTCTACATAGATTTTGAAGAGGAAGAAGAAAAGGAGCAAGAAAAGTCAAAAGAAAAGGATATACTCTAGGAACTAGATGAAGAACAAATGAATCCGACGATATCTTGTAATGCATTGGCGGGAATTACCACTCCTCAAACCATCAAGATAGAGGGACAAATCAAGAAGAAAAAGGTAATAGTGTTGATTGATTCAGGAAGTACCCACAATTTTATTCATTGTAAGGTAGCAAAAGAATTGAATTGCTTCTTATATCCAGCACCAGAGTGTCAGTGATGGTTGCAAATGGAGGAATAATAAATTTCTTTGGAAAGTGCCATAATATCAAGCTATCCATGGGAGAATATGTATTGAATAGCCCAATGCTTTCCATTCCAATGGGAGGTGCTAATGTTGTACTAGGAGTCCAATGGCGACAATCCTTGGGTACAATAGCTTTTCACTTTCAAGAACTTTCCATCAAATTTTCTACGAAAGGAAAGGAAGTTGAACTAAGGGGTATTGTAGGGAAACTAGGAAAGATAATCAGCTCTAAAGGTATGACAAAGCTTCTAAAAAAGGAACAACGAGGTATAATTGCACAATTATGTTCGCTAGATGTTTCCACATCGAAATCATCTATTTCTCCAAATATACAAAAAGTCTTGGACAATCATTCCAAGGTATTTGAGACTCCCAAAGGTCTTCCACCTATTCGTGATCATGATCATGCTATTCATTTGATTCCGGGAAGTGTTCCTCCAAACATCAGGCCGTAGAGATATCCATATGTCCAAAAGAGTGAAATTGAACATATGGTTGCAGAAATGCTAGAGGCTGGTATAACTCAACCTAGCCAAAGTTCTTTCTCTGATCCAATAGTATTGGTGCAGAAGAAGGATGGATCATGGCACATGTCTTTGGATTATAGGGAGCTCAACAAGCTCACTATTAAAGATAAGTTTCCCATTCCTATCATTGATTAATTATTGAATGAATTGCATGGATCAATTTATTTCACCAAGTTGGATCTTCGTTCAGGATATCATCAAATCAAAATGAAGACTAAAGACATTTTGAAAACACATTTAGAACTCATGAGGGTCACTATGAATTTTTGGTAATGCCTTTTGGCCTTACCAATGCACCTTCTACATTTCAAGGTTTGATGAATTCCATTTTCAAACACTTCCTTAGAAAATTTTTGTTAGTATTTTTCGATGATATACTAATCTACAGCAAGTCTTGGAAGGATCATGTTGAACATGTTGACAGGGGGCTACAACTATTGGAGGAAAAACAATTATATGCAAAAAGATCCAAATGTTTCTTTGGAGTACAAGAGGTGGAATATCTGGGTCATATTGTATCTCATGAAGGAGTTAAGGTAGACCCTAGCAAAATTAAAGCCATTAAGGAATGGAAAACCCCACATCCATAAAGCATCTGCGAGGATTTCTCGGGTTGACAAGGTATTATCACAAGTTTGTTAAGAATTATGGGAGAATAGCAGCACCTCTAACAACATTATTGAAGAAAGATGCATTTTCATGGACTCCAGAAGCAACAAAGGCCTTCGAACATCTTAAAGAGGCAATGTGCCAAGCACCAATCTTAGCTACACCAGACTTCACAAAAGCCTTTATTATGGAATGTGATGCTTCAGGAAATGGAATTGGTGTTGTTTTAATGCAAGATGAAAGACCCATTGCTTTTGAAAGTCGTCCAATCAAGGGAAAGTTTTTAAACAAAGCTATTTATGAGAAGGAAATGTTGGCAATACTCCATGCACTTAAGAAATGGCGACCCTACCTAATGGGAAGACACTTCAAGGTAAAAACAGATCATGATAGCCTTAAATACTTTTTAGAACAAAGATTATCCTCTAAAGAGCAACAAAAGTGGGTCACAAAGATGTTGGGTTATGACTTTGAAATCATCTACAAAAAAGGGAAGCAAAATGTGGTGGCAGATGCACTCTCAAGAAAGGATGAGGATGTGGAAGCATTGTGTGTGCCATTTCTATTATCCAACCAGATTGGATAAATGAAGCAAGGGAGGAATGGAAGAATGACGAAGAAGTGTGGGCACTTATTCGAAAGTTACAACAAGATTATAGTACGTTGAATACATCTAGTTGGAAAAATGATTCATTATGGTACAAAGATTGCTTATACCTCTGTAAGAATTCCCAGCTAAAACAAAAGATTCTTATGGAATTGCACACTTCTCCCTTAGGAGGGCACTCGGGATTTTTAAAAACTTACCACAGGCTTAAGAAGGAATTTTTTGGGAGGGCCTTAAATCAGATATTCAAAATTTTATGGCTGAATGTTTGTTTTGCCAGCAAAATAAAGTTGAAACAATTAAGACACCGGGTCTATTACAACCTTTATCCATTCCAAGCCAACGTTGGGAGGAGGTTTCAATGGATTTTATCACAGGTTTACCCAAGTCTGAGGGAAAGAGTGTCATCATGGTGGTAGTTGACAGACTTACCAAGTATGCACACTTTTGTGCATTATCACATCCATTTAAAGCCAGTACAATTTCTACTGCATTTATGGAAACAATTCAAAAGCTACATGGAAACCAAAGATTATTGTAAGTGACAGAGATCCCATTTTCACTGGAAATTTTTGGACAAAATTATTTTCTTGTCTTGGTACTCAGTTAGCTCATAGCTCATCTTATCATCCTCAATCTGATGGGAAAACTAAGATAGTAAACAAATGTTTGGAAGGATATCTTTGTTGCTTTGTATATGATAAACATACACAATGGGTCAAATGGTTGCCTTTGTCTGAATGGTGGTATAACACTTCCTTCCATACTGCAACAAAAATGACCCCATGTATGGAACTTTATGGATATCAGCCACCATCCATCACATCATATTTAAGAGAAAATTCTAAGGCTCAAGTAATGGAACATCACACTGAGCATCAACAACAAGTTCTCTAACTCTTAAAGGATAACCTCGTGTTGGTGCAGAATAGAATGAAACAACAGGCAGATCAACATCGCAGAGAAAGAAGTTTTGATGTAGGTGACTGGGTATTCCTATGGCTACAACCATATAAACAAATGTCCCTCAAGAAAGCTAAGAAGGATAATAAATTATCACCAAAGTATTATGGTCCATACAAGATGTTGCAAAAGATTGGTACTGTGGCATACAAATTGGAGCTTCCTGCGGCTTCTTGAGTGCACCCAGTTTTCCATGTTTCATGTTTAAAGAAGGTTATAGGTGACAAGCTCCAAGTTCAAACAATATTTCCAGAACTTGAAGAGGAAGTAAAAAATATATTGGAACCAGAAGCAATCACAGAAACAAGAACTCGATAGCTACAAAATCGATCCATTTCGGAGTATCTTATTAAGTGGAAGAACTTATCCGTTGAAGATTCCATAAGGGAGGATGAGAATTTTATACAGAAGAATCCAGAACTACTTAAGCATTGAGGACAACACCTTTTTGAAGGAGAGGGGCATGTTAGGTACCTATAATACTAGTGATGCCCCCATTACTATTGTAGGTGTATCCCTTATTAATACTATTGTTCCCCTATTTTCCCCATATTATTATTACTGTCTATTGTTATTTTTGTGCCTTTATATTATTATTATTAGGTCGGCTTGGTTATATTGTGACCCCTTAGACTCCTCTATATAGAAAGGAGGTTTTGTCATTTGAATCATACAAGAATTGTTCAATTGTGTAATGTAAAGGAGGTTGCCCCCTCGAAGAGGCTGAATTCTAAGACGTTTATCTCTCTTTTCTCTCTTTTTGTGAGTTGGTTTCATAACATCGCACCTTCTATATATACAGTAACCCCCTGCAATCATCCCATAGGGATAATCTTCTATTGGTTTGCCATCCTCAGTTGAATTGAAGACCACTGCAGCGTATGTCTCCCCATCCTCTCCCATGTTTTCTTAGGCAATACGTTCACGTTAGACCCCAAATCCAGAATAACCCCGTCCATCTCATAGTCTCCTATTTGCACGGTAAGCCTCATCTCGTGCCCTGTTCTTGCCTTATGCTTACTGATCTTTCAGACTACGCAGGGTCCATCAGAAGAATTTTCCTTACTAGCACATTTGTTGATCAATTCTTGTAGCCCTTTGATAGCCTTGTTGTCGTGCAATAGTTTCATGCAATTCTCCAAGAATGTGGTAAGCACGGAGGGGTCAACCTATGTAGGCATGTTGGTATTTTATAGTTTGTTCTGACTTCCTGAGGTAAAGGCCTCATCAAATATTTTCTTTGCTTCCATGAATGTTTCCTTCGCATGTTCTAGATCAAACCCAACCTCCTTTTCTGGAGCCGTGCGGACCCACTCAATCTCTTCTGGTCATTTCCCTTTATCATCACTAGTCACCATTCCGCTTTGCAGAAAAATATTCACATTGGGATACTATTCATGGGGCTTGGCCCTCATCATCTATAAATTTTGGGTAGGCTTCTAAGGCTGCGCCTTATTCTCCTGTATTTTAGCTATCAATATAGGGAATTCTTCTATTGCATGGTCAAATTGAGTGCAGTATCGACATGAAGGGCATGTATGGTTTGTACACTCCCATGCATAGTGTCCTAGCATTCCACAATTATAGAAAATAACTTTCCCTCGACCTCTCTCAGGTCCTCCTTCTCATCGGCCTCATCCGCGACCCTGATATCCTCCATGTGCTCCCCCAACACTCTGATCTGGAAGCCGAGTTTCTACTTACATTTGGTACGCGGGTGTTTTTTCCATCATTAATTCGTAGCTACGACAATGGCGTTCATCGTGGCCCACTTATAGAAATTGCAAAATACTTGTTGGGGTATCTGCACAAATTTTTTCAGTAAGTGGCAATTGTTTGTTACATGTTTTCCAACCACATGAAAGATAGTGCACCATAGCGCGGGCCCCGTACTTGATCCTACTATAGCTTCCTACCTCAGGGGCATTGGCACTCCCCCTATAATATAGTTGGCAAAGACAGGGTAATGATATTTATTATGCCCCTGGCTTTTACACTTGAGTCACCAAACCTCTTCATGCACCTCTGGCCCAATCACATTTTCCTTCTTCAAACTTTGCAACTCTAAGTAGAGGTTCTGCAATTCTGCATGAATCTATTGAACCACCAAAGGAGCCTCCTGAATAGGTGTTTCATGCAATCTCATTGCAATTCCCAGGGATTCTTCCTGAGTTCCTATATTTTGTTGTGATAAAGCAACCCTTAGGTGGGGCAGGAGTGAGGCTACAAACCATTCGCGGTGCTTACTATCTGTAAGATTCATGTTAGCTTTGTGGATCTGGCACTTCAATCTTTGATCTAATTCCCAGGGCGTTTCTCTAGGCCTCATCATGATTTCCTTGAATCCAATTAATGATCATGATTTAGAATTAGTCTTATCAAATTCTTTGTTGAGAGAGGTTGAGTGTTTGCTAATGATGCCAATGGGTTATTGATGCAGTACTTAATGTACCATGTCAACGCGCGATCCTATAGAGTGGTAACCAACGATGCCTTCTTTATATTTTCATCTGTAATTTGTTGTGTTTTCCATACAACCTTCATAACAAACCAAAATTGATCGGATCCTCACTTCCTAAGCCCTCGAAAACTAGCAACTTCATTGTATTTTACATGTTGACCAACGACGGAGGTGGCAGTGGTGTGGTTGAAGGTGTATGTTGTGGAGGTGAAGGTGGGGGTGGTGTGGGCAGATGAGGTATCCATGGAAAACCCTACCTTATCAACTGGACATTGCTCTATGGTGAAGCTTGTGCTGCTCCCTCATCGTTAGTTGAAGGAGTTCCAATCAATGGACTATATTTAGGACTTGTTCTCCCTTGATTTCTAAAAATTCGTTCCCTTCACATAGATCCAAACATCAAGGTAATGGCATAAGTCGCTTTTCACATAAGAGCATCTTAATTCAAGTATTCAAAGATCTTAAATACTTACCTCACGTCCCCTTGAAGAAGCGTCACTCTCCTTCACTATAACTGATTGAGGTATCAACCGCGAACTCTATGAAAAATCCTCCAATGATGCATTCAAGCCAGTGATCAACTACGCATGTGATCTTATCTTCAAAAGTTTCCAACCTCTGCACACGCTCAGAGGTCCATACTATCAAACCATCAAGCCTCCGACTTCCTTGGCCATCTGCCAATTTAGTGATCCACTCGTATAGCTCGATCGGGAAGGTGCAAAAGAAGATCTCACGTATTTCTGTGTACAAATATGTGTCCAACTATTGTTCTTTCATCAGTCATAGATTTTTGTTTTCTTGCGCCATGAATTCATGTATCTTTCTATCCAACCACTTCTCAATTTCCTTCTTGGTCAGATTGCAGTGATGTGACATCACACATATCTTTATGCAGATCCGTCCCAGGAATGGAACCATTTGTTGGCTTAGTCAGTCCTGACCCAGGTTCAAAGTTAGTTGTGCCAAACAAATCCCTACACTACTAGCCCTTTCGGCATTAATCTGCAGAGCGCAGACTGAAGTCTCACCTAAAGCAGTATGGGGGGATGTTGGAACCAAGTTTCTGCACCTAGAGAGAAGTGTGATGCCTTTTTGTGATCTAGATTTGCTTTTGTGCAGATCAATAAGACTTTATGGCTTATCTATGGAACTCCCTTTAATCAGCTTCTAGACCTTTGTGAAGGTCTACGACTAGCTTTTGCAGACCCTCAAGAGGCTAATCAGCTACTTACGTGCATCCAAGATTATTCTTAACCAATATTTATTCAGATTTGATTAAGTGTTAGATAACTTTAACATACAACGATATAATCTTTTCATAAAGACTTGACATCAATTGCGTTCACATAACAATATAGGTACAGTAAAGTTGCACATCAATACAATATTATTTCATAAACCCATCATTAATCATAGCATAAAGTGCATTATAATAGAAGTAAATGGGTAAACCGAGGAATTTATGTAATAATATTCTTTATTAATAATCAGTTAAGCTTACAGACTCAAGACTTCCCTGTGGACTCTACTCTAGGCTTCTACACACATAGTTGTAGAGCCTTTCTTCTACCTTCTATGCTAACTTAGACTCCTTTTGTCTTACCCATAGACAAATTCTATTATTCTATTCTCTCATGCCTTAGAATCTATAAGACACAACTATTTATACAATCCCATGGTCCACAGACCATGGGTAGAGCTTCAAAAGCTGACTCAACTTACCTAAAAGAGGGTAAAAACCCTTTTTGACTCTTTACTTAACTACATACTTCATGACAACAATTTGCAGAGACTTTCCATCTTTTTACATAAAACTTTGGGATTTTTCCTGCAACCTTGGGATTTTGCCCCAAAATTGACCTAGGGGACCCCATCCCAACAAGCCCTCAAGAACAAAACATGCTTAAAAATTCAAAGGCTTAGGAATTGTTAAAAAGCTATTATATATTGGAACTTTCCTGCATCACAAATTTATAACAAACATGATATATAAAAATCCCAAGGACCATTTCGATTGTGATGTACGATAAACCATCCTGACCCGATATGAAAATTAACACAACCTATAAATATGTTGCATCTAGATGAATCACAAATTAGTAAAAGGAAAACCACTCCCTTCACTTTCGATCTTCTAATTGCAATAAAGCTACCTGTTAAAAGGCGTGTCTTTTATAAAATCATAAGAATGAATAAATTAAAGGAAAAGTCTCGCTTATTAAACCATCAATCATGCCTTCTTTAATGCAACATCAATCCTCGCAATTTTACAATCATGAAAGGCCTTTGGTTATGTCCATTCCCCTCTACTCCAAAAAACTCTAATTATGATATCACGATCATTGCATCACATACTTCGCATACCCAAAGAACCGATATAAGGATATCACTATCACATATCGGGAAAGCACATGGAAACATGTTCTAAATATCGTTTGAAAGGTTTTTTGCGATATGATCTATTAATGAGATAATAAATTATAACACAAAGCTATGATTTCAATTATTAAAAAATTCTAATGTTATTTATGAATAAAACCCCAAGGTGATTTGATGGCCTATATATATATATATTTTAGATTTATTCACATTTAAACTATGTTTACCATCATTTCAAGCCTTGTATGTTCAAACGATTCCACATTTCAGACCTATTTCTCTTCATTCCTCTGTGTTTCCAATTTGTAGGTTAAACCTGAGAAGACACAATGTAATAGGATGACCAAAACAAGGAAAGAAAAGAATGCCATGGAGACTTCACAATCCGCACCTTTTGCTTCCGATGTAACTTAAATTCCCCTGCTTTTGTTAGACACTACATGCATAATAGACAACGGAACATGCTCGTGGGAATCCATGTACCAATTGCTTGAAAGAAAAGGACCTAAAGTAATTCAAAGAGTGGAAACAACAGATGCTACTTCATCTTCTAAAGACTCCAACTATAAAACCACTAGCTCTTTTCTTCTTAGCATCATTACTAGACCCAAGATCCTTCCTTATACATATATGGTAAAACAGATAATTGAGAACATCAACATTGTCGATAAGACATTCTTGACATCAAGAAAAATAGTCATCGAGTCCTTTATAGATAAATATTTGAAGAAAATGTACCATATACCTAACCCACAGAAGGTGTATGACAAAGCTTTCATCGAACATTTTGCAAGTGAGAATGAGGTAGCATTAGATCTAATTAAACGATGGAGATCCTACCTAAACAAACATAAGCATGTGAAATCAGGTATGTACTCTATGCCTTCTCTCACACCTCCCTATTCTTATATCGCAACTATGATGTGTAGACTGTTTGGGCACCCTAATACAACTAAGTTATCAGTGGAATGGGTTCCTCTTATTGAGGAAATAGTCAATTCTTATATAATGGATTGGGGCACTATCCTTTCAAATAAAATTGCCTCCCAAATCTGAGAATTTAGGCAACATCGCTACGTTACTACCAGAGTAGTTCCACCAGTCTTTATGAGTGAATATATCATGGATGTAGTCTATTTCAATTCAAATATCCCAACCATGGGATGGAATTGGATAATTCAATATCCCATTCCCATACATATATATCATAAAATCTCATGGGAATCTAATTTCTACACCCATTTCTATCAAATTTTCTAAGGATTTATGCTACCAATTCACCAAGCCATTTTTGACAAAAAATCCCCAAGGTTATCCAAAGAGGCCAATATTGATTTCATACCAATAGGAAGGTGGTTTGGAGAAGATAATTTTACCTATGTTAGAGTTTATGGAAGTATGGCAACTCCTCATGTTCTCCCATTATATGTCCCTGATAAACCACTGACTAGGGAGATTTCCTATCAAAATGTAGGGGATGCACTGACAAAGACCCTAAAGGAAGCCAAGAAAGCTCTTTGGCCTTCATTCTCTAGCCAATGTGGTGTATATACTCTACATTATTTCAAGCATGCTACACTTGAAATTGATGATATTACATGTTTAATGTTTTTTACCATTCCTAGCAGACAATCTGATCCTAACAAAGTTGCATAGAATTTTACTTCCCAAGTGAAAATTAGGCAATTCAGTCATGAAGATGATGACTATGATGACCTATTTCAATCTGCCAAGGTATTTTCACAAGTACAACATCTGGCTACATTGAAACTGAATCCAGAAAGGGTACCGTAATTCCAAGAATACAAAGAAAGAAGACTACGAAATGTCCCTTTGGATCTGTTGAGGATTCCTCAACTGGTTGCCCAAGAAGAGCAAAGTTTAGAAAATAATTTAGAGAAGAGTTCAAAGAAGAATTCAAAACAGGACCTAGAACATATTTCTAAGGATATTCAAGTGGAAGATAAATCCACATAAATGCATACCCATAGAACACCCTTCAATAATCAATTGGATGAAGCTTGGAAATAGTTTGATCAGTAACTTAAGGGACAACAAGGGGAACAAAATATAGAAATAGATAAAACATTCAGCACACCCTATAACACTGGACAAATCTCATTTACTGATAGGGATTCTGATAAAGATGTCACTACAGAGAAAATTGAGATCATCACGACATTCCCTTCATCTTAAATTCTCCTTAAAGTGGAAGAAGTCCCTCCTCTTGATGTCTTTTAGAGTCCCAAGCATCAGGCTGTGGTGAAAAGACAGAGAAAAAGGAGAAGAACAGAACCATCATTAGCATTCATTCTTGGTGATATAACAATGGATATAGTATGGAAGGATACACCAATTGATCCTTCAGAGAATTTGACAAAGTTTTCATAGTTTGTAGGTGCTTATGCATCTACTACGATTAACAAAGCAGCAGAGGTTTGACAACTAGTCAAGGAAAACGAAGAAAGAATTAAACAATTAGAGCAACATTTGGGAGAAGAACGGAAAAGTATTGACCGTCAAGTAAAGACACAATTGTCTCAACTTAAGGAGATCTTTGATCAATTAATGCTCCAATATCAGGCAAAGACCAGTACTAAGGATGCCCAAATCTAATAGCTCCAGTTTTCACTTGATCATTTAAAGGACAATCCTAAAGTGAAGGACTTTATAAAGGCATTATTGGAGCTAAACACTCTACTATCAAAGCAATAAGAAATTTTCTATCAAAATTTATCTATCATCAATCCACTATGTGTTAAAAGTGATTCACTGATGAATCAATTATCCAACCTAAGGACGACTCTCAATGACATTGATGATAAAATCTCAGGATTTATAACATGGTAGGATATACCAGAAGGCAGAGAAGTAGACCTTCCCAGAATAGAGGAATCTCATAAGGAAATCCTCTTTACTAATTGAGACATTCAATTGAAATAAGCAAAAAGAGAAGTCTCCAGGGAAACTGATGTTGCCAATAACATCATTGAAACTATCAATGATAACCTGCATAATGCCAACCTGATTCAAGAGCACCCACCTGGTAATCTTCCTGATATCAAATTCCTAGAAAGGCAATGGGAAGAAACTTGAAATTCAAATCAATAAGTAATTAAAAAGTTGACCAAACTCATTTGGGAAATGTATTGGAAATATCTTGTGAAGCCACATATTTAGTGGTTAATGCTTCGTTGCGTTGCTAACTCATCCACCCATATGCTTCCTATGCTTTTAGATGCAGTGTACAAAGGAAAACTATGCATGAGGATAGGTCAGCCTCCTGAAGTTAAGCCAATGATGGATATTTACGAGCTCAAGCAACGAATGAAAGAATAGACACAATTGCAGTCATGAGGTTGTCATTTCAACAACATCTATTTCTGTATTTTTCTCATTTATTTTAAGGAAAGTTGTTTTAAACTCCTCAGAACTTTCATGTATTGTCTATTTTTATACTTTATTTTTGTTATATAAACCCTTTCATGTATACAAAGAAAGGGTCCCCAAATTTTATAAATAAAAACTTTGGATGCTTGCACTACTATACTTTTGAAGTTTGTCTTAGTAGAACGACTGGATCAAGGTCCTGAAGTTTTGTAGAGAAGGCTTTGGAAGCATGCACTTTTGTACTTTTGAAACCATCTTAATGAGAAAGGTTGGACTGAAACTATTTCTTTCATGAGTAGAGTAATATATATTGGGTACATTTATCGTTGTATTTATGTTTTTCTTATGAATTGATAGTCATTTCTCTTTATATTGTTTATTATATGTATATTTTATAATGTAGTTTTGTACCAATTCACTTCTGAACATGCTAGAATTTTCATCCTTAATACATATATAAGGAATATTTGAACATTAATTGATTGCAATATGTGTTTCATCAATAATTTTGATTAAATATTTAATCAAAATAATTATCTTAAAATATTTTCATTTTTGTAAGCGTTTGGTTAATCTTTATTATCATGAACTAAGGACAAATATTCTAGATCACATAAACATAAGTAAACCTGGGGAATAGATAGATTAATATACATGTATTATATTTTATAAAACACCCCATATATCACTTATTTATTGGTCATAAACACTCTACCCCATCTATCACATTTTAATTGGGAAACTGGTCCCATTATATCCAGTCGGAGCCACTATTCCAAACAGAAAAGGGACATATTTATGTCCCCAATCAGGTGGTTTACCCCATGTTGCTGCAGCGATTTTCAATGCTTCAAAATTTTGGCACTAGAAGGAGGGCATCCAACTATGAATGGAAAAAATAATTCAATCTAAATTAAAAATCCATTCTAAGAATCACTCCCCCTCAATATCACCTCCAACTTCTAGATCTTCATCGAAAACTCCTATTTCTAGATCAGAAGTTCAACATTCACCTCCTAAATATCCTAGTACACTTCCTGAAGCGCCCTCTTCAACTTATACTCTTGAATCACTTGAGGTCCCAACTTTAATAAATGAATTAGGAGAAATCTCTATTTTAGTTGAAAATCCTATGCCATCTGAATCTTCTGAAGAAAGTGTAAATTATATTTTACAACCTACTCGAATTTTAACTCGTTCTCAAATAGAGAAGCTTGGGGTTCCTCCATTTGAGTTTCCTCTTCCTTCTGTTCATCAAAAGACTAAGAAATATGAGTCACAAACATATACTAGTGATATTTTGTCAAATTCTCCTCCACAAACACCTTCATTCCCTCCATTCCTTCCTGCTAATACACCTTATTCTCAAAGTACTAGTTCCAATTCATCCAACACTAATACACAACCTGCCTCTTCTTCCACATAATCACCCTCAATATCCTCCTCTTCCCAAACTCCAATAATGGTAGGAAGACAACAACAACAACCCCCACAACCTGTCAGACCATGGGCTAATCCTGGAGCTGTGCAAATTCCAACACCTATCCATGATTTACCTACCAAAATTTATTTTCGATGATGGATTACCTGTTGAAGAGAATCTCCATAATTATATGTTAGCCATTAATCTTAATGGCGTAGTTGAAGAAGATTATATAGTAAGATTATTTCCCTACACCCTCCAAGGATCGGCAGATTCATGGTATTTTTCATTACCACCAGGGTCTATTACTAATTGGGACATGTTTGAAGAAAAATTACTAGCTAAATTTGGTGATGACGCACAATTGCATCCCTTATTAATGATCTTTCTAATTTAAATTCTAAGTTAGGTGAAAAGATCAAATATTTTAATTCCAAATTTAATAAATTGTTAAACAAAATCCCAGTCACATCAAGCCATGGTGTTTATGTTCAAATTGAGTGGTACATTTCTTCTCTTCCTTCCAATATAGTGATTTTTGCAGATATAGCCAATAAATCTACTTTAGTAGAAAACATGAGAGAAGCCTTGTCTATAGAAAAGACAATAGTTGCATTAGAATAGAGGACTACCCAGGAAAAAAGAAAGATGAAGAAGGTCACGTTTAGGGATGAATCAAAGAAGAAAGCCCCTAAGGATACTTTGATCTTGAAGGCTTACAAAATGTCCTTGAAACCATGTCAAATGAGATGGTAGAAATTAAGAAACAAGTAGTTGAGTCCTCTTCTAAGAAACCTTTTAGATCCTTGAAAAGAAATCAGACATCTAATCCTCAACCTCCAAATACAATATCCAATGCTGAGTCTGATTTAGATGAAGATGATGAAGAAACCACATTATCTGATGATGAAACTAAAGATGAAGAATAGATTGAAGTACATGGAATGTGGGACTTTATCCTACTCACTTCTGACAATGAAGATGAGCAAGAAGATTTACCTATTAGCATTAGGATTAAAGTCCCAGTTGATTCAACATAATCAACCCAAAAGAAAAAGCCTTCAACCTATACTACCAAAGATAAAGTGGTCAATAAAAAGTCTTCTTTGACATCTCCTCAACCAACCCCATCCTCATCTAATCCTCTATCTTCATCCAAAACCTTGGTAGTTTCTGATACCATGGAATATAACATAGTGGGTGACATGAAGAAATCTAGAGAAAATATCTCTCTTCATGAGCTCAGTAAGCTTAAACATCATCAACAACTATTACCAAAATAATTTAATGCAATTCATGTTGTCGTTTTATCAAAGCTTCTAGAGGGATGGGTAAGCCTCCTAATGATTCATCAAATAAGGTTGATTCCACTGATGTTATCTTAATTGGTGATAGTTCTAACTCACCCCCCCTTTCCTCTTGACTCATCAAATCTTCAATAAAAATATACACATCTGCTTAATAGATTTAGGGGCCTCTTCAAACATAATGCCAAAAACTGGCTGCACAAAATTAAATGTTTCACCCCAAAATTTTGCAATCCACATTGTCCAACTTCAAAGAACAAAATTCAAAGTCTTAGGGGAAATCAATTTACTTAGCATTAGACTTTCTTCTAATCCAAATTTTTGTCAAGTAATTGACATACTAGTTGTTGATATTCCTGAATTTTATGGTTTAATTCTTAGCACAGACTGGTCTGAGAAACTTCATGGCTATTTTGCAATAGATTGGTCTCACATGTGGCTCCCTTACAACATAAAGCCAAATAAAATGAGAATTGACCTCAAAAAACATTTGAAGCATACTGTAATGGATTTTGAAGATGAAAATGAACCAGTAGCTTTTAACAATAATATCATTCGAAAATACTCTACTGAGTCATTTTTAGGAAATTTCAATGCACAGAAATCACCATTTTTGGATAACTCTTTTACTTCCCAGATTGAGAAATTTTCTCAAACGGATTCTTCCACATGTATAAATCTTATAGATAAACCATTAGCTAAAAATTTATTTTGGACATTATATTTTGATGGATCTAGATCCAATGATGGTGTAAGAGCACATTGTATATTAATTAGTCCAAAAGGAGAAAAACAATGCTAGCATCTAGGTTGGAATTGAATGTACAAATAATACTATTGAATATGAGGCACTGGTCTAGGGTTTGTATAAAGCAATAGCTCTTGACATCAAATATCTTCAAGTATTTGGAGATTATGAAATTGTTATAAAACAAGTAAGAAACATCATTCATTGTCTCTCTGGGAATTTAGAACATTACTAATCATTGGTTCAAGACCTTACTTCACATTTTTTAGCATTCAATATCTCTCCTATCCAATTGGTGAGTGTTTAATGATGACAGAGATATCCTAAGATTTTTAACATCTAAAGGATCATATGATGATCAAATAATTGGTGAAAATGACATGATAATCAGTTGAAACAAAAATCCAATGAAAATCCCATACCTTACATTTGTGGTAAAACTTGAATATCTTTATGATCTAAAAGACAGATTTAAGAAGTTTACTAATTATAAACTCGAAATTTCAACCTTAAGGTTTGAACTAGTAAACCTTGGAACTGATATCAAACCACAAAACATCAATCTAGGACTTGGTCTCTCACCTGATGAGAGATTAGCTTTTATTTATTTGTTAAAAAACTACAAAGGTATTTTCTTGGAGCTACGGTGATCTTAAAACATATGATACCTCCATAATACAACACATTATTCCCATGATATCCAATGACAAACAAGTACAACAAAAATTAAGGAAAATGAACCGCAATCTAGAAAGCTAAATCAAGTTTGAACTGAATAAACTCCTTAAATCCAAGATTATATTTCCTGTTGGGCATTCAAAATGGGTTTCAAACTTAGTACCTATAAGAAATATGAGTGGTGACATTTGTATTTGCATATATTTTAGAAACCTTAATAAATATTTTTAGAAGGACAATTTCCCATTACCGACCATAGAACAAATATTGCAATCAGTAGCTGGTTCCAAACTAATGTCTTTTCTTCATGTTTTTTCAGGGTATAGCCAAACCTTGGTCTACCTAAATGATAGGTTAAAGACTATGTTCAGGACTAAATGGGGAACCTACACCTACCAAAAAATGTCTTTTGGTTTAATAAATGCAGGGGCAACCTTCCAAAGAGCTATGGATATAGCTTTCAAGGATCTGATAAACAAAACTATTGTTGTTTACTTGGATGGCATATTTTTTTATTCCAAGAAGAGAAACAACCATTTACATGACTTGAAACAGATCTTTGAATGCTGCAATAATTATGGAATTTCATTAAATCCAGAGAAATCCTATTTTTCTCTAAATGAGGGTATGCTTTTAGGGTTTATTGTATCGAAAAAGGGAATCTGTATCGATCCTGATATAATAAAAGAAATTTCTGAAATTACTTTTGCCCACAACAAAAAATCTATGCAATCCTTTCTAGGTCAGATAATTTTTATTAAGAGATTTGCCCCTGACTTTTCCCAAGTTGTTTTACCATTACAAATCATGATTAATAAAAATTCGATCTTTAAATGGGAACATAATGAAAGGGAATATTTTGATTTAATAAAACAAGCCATTATGAATGCTCCCTCTTTAACAACTCCAAATTGTTCTAATCATTTCATCTTGTACACTTTTGCTTCTCAAACATCTTATATTGTTGTTCTAACACAACTTAATGATCAACAAATTGAAGCACCCATCTCTTTCTTTAGTTCTAATTTTCAAGGTGTTGAACTAAATTATTTAGAGGTGGAGAAGCAATCTTTTGTTGTTTTTAAATCTGTAAAGCACTTCCAGCCTTTTCTCCTAAAAAACACACTAAAATAATAGTCCCATTCTCAGCAGTGAGACAATTTCTTATGCAAAGGGAATTAGGGGAAAAGAGGGAAAATTGGGTAATATCCTTACAAGAATATGATATTGACATTAAACCAGCTAAAATTTTCAAAGGACGAGGTTTTTGCAGATTTCTTACAACAGCTTCCAACCTAGCAGTAGATGAGGACTCATGTAGTACTATACACATATCTGAGGTAAGCCTAAACAATTCGGAGTCCCAATATGTTGATCTCATTTTCTATTTAAAAAATGGATATTCTCCCTATGTACTCATTCACAAAAGGAAAAGGGCTTTAATATTTAAAGAAAATCAATATGAGATCATTGATGATGTGTTATTCAGAAGAAATTATGATTTTGTATTATTAAGATGCCTAGAAAATTCTAAAGCACAGAAGTTTTTGTAGGAACTCCAAGATGGACTAGCTGGTGGACATTTTGGAGGAGATACTATTGCACATAAGATCCTGCATGTTGGGTACTATAGGCCAACTTTATTCAAGGATACCCATGAATATGTGAGTAAATGAAAAATATGCCGGACTGTTACCGGAATATGATGAAAACCAACCTTACCTCTACAACCGGTCAACATTGAACAACCTTTTAAACAATGGGGACTGGACATCATAGGTGAGATTGTTCCACATTATTACATAAATATATCCTTACAACTATAGACTATTTCACTAAGTGGGTGGAAGAAATTCCACTAAAGGTAGCCAATTCTGATGCTATCATTGAATTCATTGATAAGTTCATTATTACAAAGGTTTGGCTTACCAATTGCACTTATGTTTGATAATGTGTCTTACTTTTTTGGAAATAATATGACTTAATTTTCTCTTAAGAGGGGTTTTAAACTTAATTAATCTTCTAACTACTACCCCTAAGGAAATGGTCTAGTAGAATCAACCAATACGATCCTCATATGAATTATTAAAAGAATTGTTTATCAAAGCTAAAAGAATTTGCACAAATCTTTGAAATTTTCTCTATGGGAAGATTGAATAACCCAAAAGGCCTCAATAGGCACTTCTCCCTTTAACCTAGTATATGGGAAAGAGGCTATCATTCCTTCGAATATAGCTCTTCCCTCATTAGACCTAGTCCAATTTATTGAAGAAACACTTTCTTCTTATTTACATCTAAGACGGTCTCAAATTTTTAAATTAGAAGAAGAAAGAGAAAAAGCCAAGCTAACAAATTCTCACCATCAACAACTAGTAAAATCTTTTTTTGATGCAAGTTTTGTTTCCACAAAATCTTTTCAAATTGGAGATCTCCTCCTTAAATGGGACAAGGCACATGAGGAAAAAGGAAAGAATACTAAATTCCAGAAAATGTGGCTTGGACCATTTCAAATTGCTGAACAAATAGGCCCATCAACATTCATATTGCAAGATTTATCAAGAAAGATATTCTCTTCCTGTTAATGGGCTTATTTTGAAAAAAAAAATTGTTAGAAGATGATATCTTCTACTGTAATATTATCACATTTAAATTTTTAGTTATGTTAGAAAATATTGTTAAATAGCATTAATTTTGGCTTTACAATAAAATCTCTTAAAACATTTTATGATCTTTCGCTTTGAAAGTAGGAATTCTTAAGGAAATGATCGCAACATTGAAAATTAGATAAGTGTCGTAAAACTACGATTTTTTTTTTCTTCTTCTTTCATTGAAGTTGTAAATTATTTAAAGCCTCAAACTTTATAAAATCCTTTGATTCTATTATCAATCAAGAAATGTTATCTTTAACAGAGTAAATACTATTTACAACTAAGCATTTCCAACTCTAAAATTATCATCCAAAACCCTTAAGGAGTCAATGATTCTCCCCATCCATTAACTTTATTTAGAGTGTAATTCAAAAATATATTAACCTTAAAAGATAAGGGGAATCATCATGAGCCTGCCTACCATGATCATAGGGAAATAATAGACTGACATTACCAACACTGAATATCAAACCTAGGTAATGGCTTATGATTATTTTAATCTTAAGACAAGCGGTCTCATCATGAGCCAATGTGTTCAGTTCAATTACAACTAGTGAATGGCATTGTCACTTCTTGGTCACCAAACCAAGACAATGGATTTTAGGTACTGCAAAAAATTGTCAAAATAAAAGTAAATAAATAAAAACGAAAAAAATAAATACACATACTTATTTCTAATGACTGCACTCTTAAATGGATGGTATTTTGAATCATTCATGGTCAAAAGGTAACCCTATCAAGGCTATGAACGCTTGCTGGTAGTAGTGGTTCTACCTATGACAAATGAGTATATCAAAATGCTAAGTTGTAAAATGCCCCTACTTTATATTTACAACCAATTAAAGACTGATATGGACAAAAAGTATTTTCATCTATAAGAGAATTTAAAAGAAATAATGATTAAGTGGGTTTTTTTATATATTCAGAGTAATGTTACTTATCTAAATATTTCGAAAATAGTCTTCCTCTCTTGAATTATTTTTACTTAGTAAATTTTTAGAAATTTCATTATTTTAAATCAGAAATAAATGGTTCTTCCAGTGAATCGCCAATTGTTGTGCTAAGCAAAAACCACCCCATTTATTTATATATAAATCTCTTAGGAAACTATTATATAAATAAATGGGGACCCTTTAAATTTTAAAAAGCGTAGGAAAATAAAATAGTTTAGGGTTTTAAAAGGACAAATTTGAACTTTTTTTGAATAAATAAATCCAAATTTCATTAGGCTCGAACAACTCAAATGAGCCTGCCTTAGAGAAATCCTAACGTATCGCATCTCACAAGTCTTAATGAAAAACTCCCCATTTTACCCTTTCAAAATTTGTAATGCGATAAAGTATAGCCCCTGAGAATGAAACATGCTTAAAACTTAAAAGTCTTAGGTATTGTTAAGAATTTAATCTATATACTTTCCTGCATCAAAAATTTATAACGAAAACGGTATATAAAAACCCCGAGGATCATTTTGATTGTACTATGCGATAATTAGGATCTGATATAACAATTAACGCAACCAATAAATATGTCTCGCCCAAATGAATCGCAAATTAGCAAAAGGCAAACCAATCCCTTCACTTTGATCTTTTGATTGCTATAAAGCTACCCGTTAAAAGGTGCATCTTTAATAAAATCATAAGAATGAATAACTGAAAGGAAAAGTTGCGCTTATTAAATCATTAGTCGAACCCACTCTAATGCGACATCATTCCTTGCAATTTCAAAATCACAAAAGGCCTTTGGTTATTTCCATACCCCTCTGCTCCAAAAAACTCTGAACATGATATTGCAATCATCGAATCATGTACTTCCCATACCCAAAGAATTGATATAATGATGTCACTATTGCATATTGGGAAACAAATGGAAACAGGTTCTAAATACTATTTGAAATGTTTTTTGTGATATGATCTATTAATGAGATAATAAATTATCACGCAAAGCTATGATTTCAGTTATTAAGGACTTCTAAAGATATTTATGATTTAAAACCCCAAGGTGATTTAATGGCTTGTATATAGATATTTTAGATTTGTTCACATTTAAACTATGTTCAAACACTTCTACATTTTAGAGCTATTTTTCTTCATTCCTCTATGTTTCCAATTTGTGGGTTAAACCTAAGAAGAAGTAGTGTAACAGGATGACCAAAACAAAGAAAGGAAAGAAAGCCATGGAGACTTCACAATCCACACCTTCTTCTTCGGATGTAATAGAAATGCCCCCAATTTTCTAAGACACTACTTGTACAATAGACAGTGGAACATCCTCATGTGAATCTATTGGGAAAGGGTCCCTAGGGTCAATTTTGGGTTAGTTTAACCAATTTTTGAGTAAAATTTTGTAAAGAATGTAAAGTCTTTGTGAAATTTGGAAGCAGAGAGCACAACCAAGTAGGAGTCAAAGGGGCTTTAGCCCCTTGAATGGGTAAGTAATAGGTTGGTTTTGAGACTCACTCATAGGCTATGGGCCATGGTATTGTAAGTGAAAATGCTATATATAGATGAGTCATATCGAGTTTAGGAAAGTAACTAAGATAGAAGATTATTGTTTTGGGCAAGTGTTAAGGTAGGAAAGTTTTGTTTCCTATACTTAGGAAAAAGGGAAAGGCTCCTGCCGCTGAGTGCATGGAGACTCTAACAAGTTCGCAACTAAGTGTGTGGGCCCCTACAGTTGGGTATGTAGGGTGGAAGAGTTTGTAAATTGAACGTTGAATCTAATAAAGACTAATTTGGACTGAATATCTTGCATTTGTATCTTATTCTTATTTTTATTCAAGTTATGCAATATCGCTCAATGATCTGTTTTCTGTAAAATAAAGTGTAATTGTTGTGCAAATATGTTAAATCTTTAATATTTATGCATGAACTAAGTAATTATCTATTTTCATGAAGGTATTAGATAAATATGTTATGATAAGTATTCGAAGCGGGTAGATTTGGGTGAAGGAAAATCTAGGGTTAGTGTTTACTACGTGAAAGTTGTCAATCTGCCTCTTTTGGGTGTGAAAATTCTGATTATAGACCTTCATGAAGATCTAAGAGCCATTTTCATAGAGTTGTATTAGTGGGCCATAGCAGGATACAGATCTGTGTGAATGCAGATCTGAGTGACAAGGGCTTCAGATCACTTATCACATGGTCTCTGGATGCAAAAACCTAGTTTTAGCATCCTCCAATACTGCTTTGGGTGAGAATACAACCTATGTTATGCACGTTGTTGCTGGAAGGGCCAACAGTTAGGTTTTTGTTGGTTGGCGTGAATAAATTTGAACCTGGGTCAGGCCCCCTTAAGCCAACAAATGGTTTTGTTGTCGAGACCAGGATCTATCTAAGAGATGTGTGATAAATGGTTTCCCACAAAGAAATAGATTGGGAAGTGGAATGATGGAAACGTGCACGTGTTCATGGCTCAAGAGAACATGAGCCCTAAATTATCTAAGGAGTATTGGTTGCAGAGATATTTATACACAAATGAAACCAACACATTATTTTGTTTCTTCCCTGACAAAATGCACGAGTGGTTATCTAAATTGGCTAATAGTCAAGAGATGTGGAAACTTGATGACCCTATAGTGTGGAATCTTGAACTGGTGTGACATCTGGAGGCATTAGGAAGAAATATCTTAGAGGTTGTGGATCATTGGATCAATCACACTCTTGGAAGTTTTGTGACTAAGTTCGCAATTGATAGAAATATTAGCTATGGCGAAGTAGAACAAAGGCCCTTTAAGGGACCATGAGGTAGGTACTTGAAATAATTAAAGACTTGGATTAAAATGTTGTTATGTGAAAAGAGGGTTATGAATTTAACTTGATGTTTGGGGGTACGTGAAGTGGGAGATTATTTAGAAGAAACAAAGGAACAAGCTCAAAGTAGAGTCCACTCATTGAACCCCCTTCAAGTGATGATGTAGGAACATGTTGACTACACTACGACGTGCAATTCAGTTAATTAAGTAGGTTATCCTGAGGATACCTCATCCATCCACTCCACCTCCACCTCCACCTCCACTTCATACACCTACATCTTCACCTCCTCCACCTCCACTTTCACCATTCAACATGGTGAAGGTGATGAAGATGCCAATTTTTAAAGGGATATGAAGTAAATATCCTGAACAATTTTGGTTTGTTGCAGGAGCTGTATGGACAACGTAGCAGATTATGGGTGATATCATCAAGAAAGCGCAACTAGTCACAACCTTACAAGATCGAGCATTAGAATGGTACATCAAGTATTATACTAATAACTCCACCATCACGTTGGTAGAGACCGAGCAAGCTCTGAACAAGGAGTGCAGAAAACCTAAGTCAGAGGCCCAATCGGTAACTAAGTTTAAAGAAATTCGACAAAAGGTAGATGATATACCTTGGGATTCCAATCAAAGGCTCAAATTCCTGATCATATGAGCCAACATGGTGATTACGAATTCCCAACATCGCAACTGGTATATAGCATCACTCTTGTTGCTCTTAAGAGCGCCTCTATCACAACAAAAGATAGTAACGCAAGCTGAAGCCTTAGAAATTGCGATGAGGCTGGATGCCTCGCCCATACCAAATAAAATCCTTGGAGTGAAGAATATTCATGCACAGTTGGAAAGCCTACACTTGGAGTTGTAGAGCCTAAATAAAGGAAAGGAAGCCCAAATAGAGGTGCATGCTGAAGTCTAGTGTTTCAAGTGCAAGAGCCATGGACATGATAAGGACCATTGCCTGGTTTATAAGAACTATCTTATTGGGGGAGGGCTTGTTCCCTTGAAACTAGAGAATAATGTTGGGTCAAGCATGGGAGATGTGATGTGGTGTGCTATCTGTTATGTTATAGGAAAACACACGACTGATAATTTCCATTTACCACAGAAGTTTGTATAGACCCCTCAGCACTTGTTTTGCAATTTTTGTAAATCTATGGGTCATGATTAACAACATTGTAGAATTTATGAGCTGATGATGGATAGAACCCATACCTACTAAATGCAAGAAGAGAACTGACCTTAGGATGAGGGTGCAGGAATAGCGTGCCGATGATTCCAAGGCTGACAATGAGGAGGAGGGGGAAAAAATGGTTGAGGACGTGGGCAAGTGATTTGTTATAACTGTGGTGAAGAAGGATACTTCGTGCAAGATTGAAAAATCCCCACAAATCCATCATGTCAGTATTATCGACAGTTTGACCATGTGATAGAGGAATGTTTGGTCCTTATTGGAAAGATACAAGAAAAGAAGACGCAGCCCCAGTAGCCTACACAAAACATCTAGATGATGAGGGAAGAGCCCCATGAAGAAGATCAGAGCATAAAAATAGTAACAAGGAGTGGTATGGCCACTGGTGCAGATAAAGGCAAGTATCCTGAGACTGAAGGGTGGGAGTGCAAGGCAGTTGGGAAGGAAATAGACTTTGACCTTAATGGCACTAAAGAGACCTTCATGGAAGAAAAGAAGAACATCATTGAGGCCTCCACCTCAGGAAGCCAGGATAAAATGTCAGAATTAGTACAACACAAGAGGTAGATCCTTCGATATTAGCTATGTTTCTGAAGACCTATATGAAGTTACTACGTGATAAGAAAGTAGTAGAAGGGTTGCAAGACTTAATCGACAAATGTGCAAGTAAAGGAAAGACCCTTGCTGAAAAATGCACCATGAGGAAAATTGGTAAGCATAAGAAGCAAACGGGGCGTGAGATGAGGCTGACTGCGTAGATAGGTGAATGTGAAATGGACTAGGTAATCTTAGATCTAGGATTTGATGTAAATGTCGTACCTAAGAAAATGTGGAAAGGATGGGGAGACCTGCACTACAATGGTTTCCTATTCAGCTGCACATAGAAAATCAACATAATATTTCAATGCAACGCTTATATGGTGTAATAGTGGACATCGAGGGCGCAAGCTCACTTGCTAACTTTGAGGTTATTGAAATAGTGGATGATAGTAACTTGTACCCAATTCTACTAGGAATTGACTCGACTTTTGATATGGACACGGTAATCAATTTGAAGAAGTAGAAGATGACGTTTGAAAGGAAGTCACTCAGGGTTGTATTACCACTATACCCTATTGAAGGAGCATGTTATAATGAACCTATTCATGAATTTGTGGAAAGTGATTATGATTTGGATTAGATATACAAGATCACAATGTGAACTGAATATTGGATCAATCCTACAGCCGATGGATGAATTGCGTGGGACAAGGATATCTCCTGCACCTCAGACTTGGATGAAGAACTTAAACGCTAGCAGAATCATTTGCATTAAGTATCTAGGCTCCATTGCAGTATGGTGACTGAATCACTACAGTGTGTGTCAACTGAGGTAAGGAAGATTCCACATTATGATGGTTTGACTAATGTGGATATGTTTTTAGATCAATTTGAAAGAGAAGTACCAGAATAACATCGCTTCCATGCACTAGAGTTGGCACTCCACACTATGGCTTCCCGTTGGTGGGGTCCACACAAGGAGAGCTTCACTGGCTAGAAGGAATACAGAAGAATGATGAGATTAAGGTTTGTGTATGCTAATACCTAGATGAAAGAAAAATATAGTGGGAAGGATGATCCATGCAATCATTTGGCATGATGGACTAAGGTCTGGGGAACATAACCACAACCTAAATGAGTGCACATTTTCTGTCATACCTTAGACATAATCCTAATGAACTAGTATTTAGAAGCGGAGCTTCGCCATAGGATAGATGAATGGGACATCCTATGAGAGAGTTTCTTATTGAATTTTAGCTTTGATGACAGGTTTGAATGTATTGATGAAGCACTACAAGAGATAAAAGAAGCTATATTCATAACGCCTAAGGAACCAGTAGAATGGGCTCAGCCGAATTGGAGTACATAGCTACGCCACGTGCTAGAATGTTACAATGTGATTATTGAAGAGGAAGATGAAGACCCACAAAATATTAACATTCGAAAGATAGAAGGACAACACGAAGTCCAAGGACCGAAAGTAGAGAATCTAGATATATCAGAACATTTGAAAACTAGACACACAAACATTGCATTTGAAGTAGAGCTTGAGTTCGCGAAGATAGGAGACCGATAAGGTGGCTGAACTGTTGCATGAGTACCAGGATATATTCCCAACTAAGTTTCCATATTTGAAAGATATCTTCAAAGATTTAGGTGTTATGAAGATCACGTTGAAACTGGATGCGAACCCCGGTAAGCAGAGACCTTATCAGCTCAATTTGAATTATAAAAAAAGGTACACCAAGAGCTTGATAAGATGTTGGATGCCAATATTATTGAACTTGTATAGGACTCTGATTGGGTGAGCCCAATGGTTGTCTAAGAGAAGAAAAAGAAAGGTGAAATTAGGTTATGCATATATCTAAGAAAGTTGAATGATGCATGCGTACACAATCTATTTCCAACACCATTAACAGATGAAGTATTAGAGAATGTTGGAGGATAGGAGGCTTATTCGTTTACTAATGGATTTTCAGGATACCATAAAAAAAGGATTGGGCTAGAAGATTGAAGCAATACAACCTTTGGGATAGAGTGGGGTTGCTTTCAATATATCGTAATGCCATTTGGATTGAAGAACATGTCTGCAAATTTCTCTTGGGTAGTAATCACAGAGTTCAAGGAATTTATTCATAAATTTTTGGAGGTTTATTCCAAAAATTGGACTGTGTTTGGGTTGGTGAAGCACCATGTTGTGAGTCTATGCCTTATGTTGGATATATGTCAAAGGTATCAGATCACACTGAATTTGAAGAAGTGCATATTATGTGTGCCCTATGGAATTCTTCTTGGCCATTTAGTATGTAAGCAAGGATTGATGGTGGACCCTCCGAAGATCATTGTGATTGTGAATTTGGAAGCTCCCAAGAATGTAAAACAGTTGCACTGAAATTGAGGCACACTGGGTACTATCAAAATTTTATCAAGGCATATGCTCAGATAACCACGCTAATGAAAATATTATTAAAGAAAGATGCGGTGTTTTGTTGGGATGAAGAATGTCAGCATAGTCTAGATGTGTTGAAGGAAAAGATGGTAACTATGCCTATTTTGGTGTTTTCAGATTGGAAGAACGAGTTCCATGTGCATGTAGATTCCTCTTGTATTGCAGTTGGTGCAGTATTACCACAGGTCAGAGAGGGCAAAATTGGTCATCCGATAGCCTTTGTAAGTAGAAAGTTATCAAAGGATGAGAAGAATTATTCCACTACAGAGCATGAAGGGCTGGCGATGATCTATGCACTTCAAAAATTTAGGCATTATTTATTGGGTGGACAATTTAAAATGTATACAAATCACTCCGTGTTGAAGTACCTGGTCAATAAGCCTTTGTCAAGGGGGGGTAATTTGTCGATGGTTATTGTTATTTCATGAATATGACTTTGAAGTGATTGTGAAGCCTGGAAGGTTGAATGCATGACCTGACCATTTGTCAAGGATTGAAATAGGTGAAGAACCAAATAATTTGGAGGAAGGACTATCAGATGCATAGCTCTTTGCAATGCACATCATAGATTACCATTTTGCTGATATATTTAGTTTTTAACTATGGATACAGCTTTGGAAGGATATTATACTCAGTAGAAGAAGGGACTAGTAGTCCGCTTTGCAACTTTTTCAGTTATTGTAGGTCACTTGTATAAGATGGGAACAGATGAAATACTGCAAAGGTATGTTCCTGAGTTTGAATGCTCTAGTATCCTCGCTAAAGAACATGGAGGAGTGGCAGGAGGTCACTACCCAGGGAAAGCAACCACACAGAAGATTTTGCGCACTGGGTTATGGTGGCTAACATTACATAAGGATTCTAAGGCATACTACAAGGCATGTGATGCTTTCCAAAGGATGGGAAAGCCTTCGCGAAGAGATGAATTACCTTTAAATCCTCAGGTTTTGTTGCAGGTTTTTGATAAGTGGGCCATTCATTTCATAGTTCCAATACAACCACCAGGAAAGAAGATGGGCACATCGTATATCATTATGAAAACCAAATACTTAACCAGATGGGTGGAAGCACAACTAGTGAAGGATTGTATAGCTATCACAGCTGTGAAGTTTTTGTTTGAATATGTCTTAATATGGTTTGGATTCCATAAGATATTGATGGGTGATAGCAGTACACATTTCTTGAATGAGACGATCAACGCAATGCTTGAAGAATTCCAGGTATACCACCAAAAGAGCATGCCCTATCACCCACAGGCAAATGGAACAATGGAAACATTTAACAAAATCTTTGAGAATGTATTGACAAAGGTATGAAACACACAGAGGAATGACTACGATATATGTGTGCCAGCAGTACTATGGGCATATAGGATGACCTACAAGAAGTTGATAGGCCAAACACTATTTAGGTTGGTCTATGGGATTGAAGTGGTGATGCCTATGGATTATATTGTGCCAAGTATACATATTTCAGATTTGACAGAGGTGGCAGATCTCTCGTCCTTGGAGGGATGACTCACGCAACTGATGGAGCTAGAAGAGGATTGCTTTCTTACAGGATTTCACCAGCAAGTGAAAAAGGAGCTCAAAAACACATGTCATGATAGGAATGTTAAGTTGTTCATTTTCAAGGTGGATGATCACTAGAAAGTACACTAGTTGGGGCCATATGTTGTTAAGGAGATCACGGATGGTGGCGCAGCTCATCTTGCAAATCTGAATGGGGAGCAATTCCCTGGGAAACTGAATGGAAGTAGGTTGAAGTTGTACATAGGGGATCCTGCCCCTACGCAATGACTACATGTTAGCATGACAATATTAGTAATCCAGGAAGATGCAAGGGATTGCGAAACTATACACTATGCTACCCGAAGAAATAGAAAATATAGTAAGGAGGTTGCGTGCCAGAGGAAAGGAGTGTGATAGGTGAAGTTGCATTAGATGGGCCACACCATAGAGGATAGTGCTGCACAGACAGGTCCAACAGTAGTCGTTGGAGTCACTATTCATGATTTGATGGATAAAATCCCATTAAGAGAAGCGGGTAGGTGCCATTTATGGCAAAAATCTTTGGAGAAATGCTACAAAAGATGTATTTATGATAAAAAATGTAGGGAATAGTCGGATATGAATTGAAAATTTCCTATAAATTGGGCATGTTGGTCTCCTGAAGAACACTTTGCATTCTGATAATTGTGTATGAGCCCTCTTGTTTTAGTTGTATGAATCGAAAGGTTTGGGAGGACTTAATTTCTAGTCTAACATTCATAACGCTGCCTAAAATTAACCAGAGGATTATTCTTGCACAAATGTCTACTACAGTTCGTTCTGAAACCATTGCTTCTCAAGCGGAAGGCCCTGAAGTCGTATCTATGGAAGTTGTGCGTGCTATGCCTACAGCACCGAGGTCGTCTAGGCTGAACCAATCAGGTGCTAAGGAGAAGTAGAAGAAATCTGTACCAGTGAGGCATTCACTGAGGAAGAACCTGAAGGTTCTACAAAAGGAGAAGAAGGATAAGCATATAGAGAAAATCGTGGACTTGGAAGAAGAAGAATTATGTGATGGTGTGGAGGAGTTAGATGCTGAGGAGGGTGAGCCTATCACATAGCTCCCACAGTATATCCCTCTATGAAAAGGGAAGACAAAAGTCACGAAAGACCCGAATTCTAGAAAATTTATGGTCTCTATGCTACTCTTACCCAAACAGGTCAGTTTTGAAGGTGTGGTCTTAGTGTGCATTCCAGTGCTGAAGCTAGAGGATTGGGATCTTGTAGACCATGATAAATTCCCTCACTTAGCCACTAACAAGTATATGACAAAGATCTATTATGAAGAAACTGCGGTTACGTGGCTGAAACCCATGAAATGCGTTAGAAGTGTTGAGCAAGCGATGTTGTTGCACATGCTTTGCATACCACACTTTCACAAATCGATTATCAACACTGTGTGTGTGCGTCAGCTTCTTTCTCTGGTGCATGATGGGTGCTTATGGCTCGGTGAACCCATCCATATCATGGATATGATCATCCATAGGATTACGAAGCTGCCATATAAAGGGGCGGACCCTGCCAAGGAGTTTGGAGGGAAAAGTGGAGAAAGGATTTGACAGATAAGAAGAAATTTGAATTTGGATTGATGAAGAAGTTGCACGGATATTCTATCTACTCCATTCAAGACTAGGCAGTGCAGTTTTCTACTAAAATATTAGCAGGGAATATTATGAGGAAATGTCATGTAGACAAAGATTTGGTGCGAGTACTGTCATTGGTGACCCAGTGCATGAATGGAGTACAATACAATTGGGGGTAATATTTATGTAAGGAATTCCTTGCAAACTACCATGAAGCACAAGAGGATAACAAGCACTTTCATTATGCCTAGCTCCTGTTGCTAATTGTACTAGTAGCATGGTGCCTATCGGAGGATAGTCAGTTTCCTCCGCAGAAAGAAGATTTACTAGAGGTAGCAAAGTTCCCTTCGTTGTGGGCAAAAAAGGATGGGAGAGGATCAAGGAGTCCAAGATTTTCTAGATATTAGTTGAAATGGATCTCTGCATAGTAATCAGTCAGCGGCCAAGGTTATCTCTAACCTTGCTCGAGCAGTTGAGGGCCTTCACAGAGTTCAAGGCCGATTTCCATAATGTATCAATCAGGGCGAGGAGGGACCCTAAACATATATAGCACAAGCTTCCATACTTAGTCTAAGAAACAAATATACAATAAATTGTGGGGAGTTGGCCAGTGGAGTGGTGCCAACCCACGGATGTTGGTGCAGGGTCTAAGAAACAGATGTACAAGAAATAATGGGGAGTTGGCTAGTGGAGTGGCGCCAACCCATAGATGTTGGTGCAAGTACCAGTAAGGGTGGAGAAATATCTATTTCATAGATGATAGCTGTGGAGAAGAAAAAAGAAGCAGCATAGAAATTAGAGCAAGCATTGACCGAGAAAAGAAAGAAAGAAGTTACTTCCAAGGAATCTGCTGAAAAAGGGTGCGCTACAAAAAAGAATGTTGAGACAAAGTGCACTAACACATAGGAATTTGAAGCATCAACTTCCCAACATACTAAGGAGTAGGAAGTGTTGGAGTAGGGTGGAGATGGAGGAGAGCAGTAGAGAACTCCCTTCACATTGAAGAAGCATAGTAAGGAGACAACTGTTGGGCTAAGAAAGAAGCACAAATCAGATAAAAAAGCACGCATTGACCCGATGATCCTCACAGAATGGGATCTAGATGATATTGGGGACAAAGTAAGAGACACCACAATATATTTTTGACAACAATTTGAACAATAGTACATGCAGATGATAGGGAGCATCCAGAAAGATATACATGAGCTACAGATCCAGATAGGAAGGATTCAAGCGAGCGTTGGGTAAGAAATCAAGGTGCAAGATAGCTTAGCATAGGGGAACAAGAAAGTATTGGTACGAGAATGGACTCTAGACCTCAGAGTTATATCCCTAATACAAGGATCAGTTCACGCGAAATTAGAGGAAGATCACACCCTACTAAGTATGATCAAGGACATTGCGGTGAACTTAGCCGCGCTGCCACTTGATGAGCCCCATAAATGGGTAATTATATGGGCTCATTTTGCCTCCTAACATAGTTTAGTCAACCATTCTCTTAGCTTATCGCATGTTTTCTGATTATATTTATGCTTATGGAGTGAGTTGGGTTGGTCATTATGCCATGGAGTCTAATATGTGTTTAATGCAAATTTTTATTGAATTTTGGAGTTAAAGTCAAAGATTTAATGGAAAATTGACAAAAATAATTCAAAGTAGACAAGGCAGAGGATTTATAGGAGGGCAGTTCGAATTCTCCATCATGCAGCTCGGGGCACAGAAAACCACATCAATGCACCAGGAGGTAGCTGAGCAAGTGGAGGATAGCTTCTGTTTATCTCAAGTTTTGGGAGCCAAGCCTCCCTGATTTTAAGGAAGCTGTTTGGAGGTTTAGTTGTATAAATAGAGAGGCCTAGGGCCTCATTAGGAAGTTAGTCAAATTTTTGAATTTTTTTTGCAGCTTTGCTCTGCTCAACTTCGAGCTTACTTTTGTTGACAATTTCATGTAATCCTATTATTATTTTGATAATAAAGATGAGATCCTTTTTGAGCTAGCACTGAGTTACCTCAGAGGGCTGAAGCTCTTGGGTTAGGGCCCAATCCAAGCAACCAAGTTCCTCTTGTTTGTATTTATATGCTTTGTTTCAATTTATGGATTAGTTGTTGTTAGATAAATTTCTTTCTTGGTTAAGAATAGGTTGCTTTTGGTGATTTAGAAGGTTGTTTTCATTTTAGTTTATTATAGCAAGTTGAATAGTGATAGAAAGAAGATACAAAAAGGCCATCAATAGAGTCTTGACCTCCTTTCCTCTGTTTGGGACCATGAACTGAGGCCAAGACCCTCTTGCAGCCACAAAAAACACAGATTTTCCTTCTCCATAGGATTTCTAGTGTTGTAGTTTGTTAGAAGCTTAATGCTTTTCTTTAGATCTATTTCACCATGCTCATTTCTATCTTTCAATAAGTTTCCTTCCATGCTTTCTCTCGTTATAGCATTTTTCAACATTTCTTTCCATAGCTAATAATCTAGATTAGCTTGATGCAAAATTCTGTTTTTGATGTACTTAGTTTCCTTGCTTTATTAATATCGTTGTTTGATTTTCATTTCTCTTGTAGAAAATATCTTCCCACAACAAATTAGCCAATCATCCATCACATTCTCTCCCTGATCTATGCCCTATAGGTTGCCCAGAGTTCATCTTAAATCTGCCTTAGTTTTATGCACTTTTCCATAGAATTTCCTCTCTTTCCTTGAACAAATCCAACCATCTTTCTCTCTCCTAAACATTGTTGATGGACCCTAGACACCTTAACACATCATCCCAGCCTTTATCTACCCTTTCCACCCACTCTCACACCTTCAAAACCTCCAAAACTGCTCTCGGCATCCTCTTGTAGACCTCCTGTAGATCCCCTGTAGCCTCCTGTAGATTTTCTTGTAGGCTTCTTTATGAAGTTCGATTGCGGGAAAAGCCTCCAGAAGGCCACCTGAGACCTCCTAGGATCCATCCACACCATCCTACATCTTCTCAAGTCCCAAGATGTTTTTTGCTCATTTACTTCTAGAAATAGCTTGAGTAGATGTTGTTTACTTCCTGAGTAGGTAATGTCATTCATTTCATGGTTTTTCATCTATCTTTCTGCAAAAGTAGGATTAAATGGTTAAGTAGGGTTTGCTAGGTTTACTTTGCATTTTAGTCTTCTTTTCCTTTCTGCAAATAGAGTAGCCTATGTAGAGTATGCTTTCCTTCCTTTCATCACATATAGAGCTTCTTTTGAAATCCATAGAAGTTGGCTTGAGCTCCTAGTGATCTTATGCCAGCTGACCAAGTGACAGCCTACAGTAAGAACTAGTACTTGTGCATACAGCACTGTCACTTCCAAGTTTGTTATGAACTACTGGGTTGATAAAAGTAAAGTAGGAAGCCCGAGAGTTGCAACATTATTGCTGTAATACTGGTGCTCACCATCTTTTTGGCACCGTTGCCAGGGAAGCATCAGAGTATTTTGTGATTACCGCTTTCTTCTATTTCTCTATTGCAACGTTTTGCTAAGTAGTTTATTTCAGCAAAATTAGAGTAGTTGTTTCTTTCAATTTCCACATTTCCTTGCTTTCATTTTCAATTCTGCAATTTACATTTCAGCAAAAGTAGATTAGTCATTCCCTTGCTTTCAGTTCTGCATTTCATTTGTTTTCATTTTCAATTCTACAATTTCCATTTTAGAAAAAGTAGATTAGTCAGTTCCTTGCTTTCAGTTCTGCATTTCATTTGCTTCCCTTTCAGTTCTGCAATTTCATTTCAACAAGTTCATTTTAGTTAGTTGCAAATTGTTTGTTCAATCAATTTCAGTTTTGCAGGTACAAGCAGTGAAAAATAACAAAAACCAACCAAAAATATTTCCTTTCATGCCTCGTAGGAACATGGATAATTCAGGAAAATTCTTTCCCAACACCCCCACTACATCACATAGCCACCCTTCTCTCTTCTTCGGTGGCATTGATCAAGAAGAACCTTTAGGTGAACAACCAGAGATATTTGAAGACCTTATAGGGGAAGAAGAAGAAGAAGACATCCCTCCTGAGACAATGGATGAAAATAGAAATGCTAAGGGGAATGGAGAAAGAATAGAGGGTACCATTCCCATCTGGGAGACTAATGGGGACCCCAAAATGAAGAACATAAGCCTTCAGCCCTACCTCACTTCCATGGTTTGACTACACAAGATCCTGACACCTTTTTGTTTGAGTTTGTTGTTATCTATCGAACCTATGACTATGAAGAGGATGAGAAAAATTTGAAACTATTTCCTTCTACTCTCAAGGATGGAGCATTACATTGGTTTATGGGGTTACTTGGAAATAGTATCACAACTTGGGCTCAAATGCAGTGGGCCTTTAATAACAAATATTGAGACTACTGCAGGTCAAAATATACCAAGGAAGAAATCTTTTGAATGACCATGGGAAGTGATGAATCCTTGGAAGATTATGAGGAGAGGTTGCAACTCAGTTACAAAAGGGCTAGGTGTACACTTGACCCTAAATCTATGAAGTTGGTCCTACTCAGGGGAATTCCAAAATACCTTCTATACACCCTCCATTTACTGGCTGGGGCAGACATGTACCAACTACCTTACGAGGACATAAATACTATCTTTAGAAATCATTCTAGAGTAGCAAGAAAGTGAGGTAGGGGGAGTCAACCCATAGCAGTACCTCCTCATCCAATTCATCCATCAAAGGTGAACTTGGAAACATGCTGGAAGACTTCAGGAGTGACATGTTGCAGACTCTTGCCATGCAAATGGATACCTTGGATATCAAAAGGAAACAAGAAGAAGCAGAGATGGCTTTGGCCATTTTTTTTCCTAGGTGCACCAGGAGGCATCCTAGGAACAAATTCCCATTGAACTCTATAAAGGTTTGTTTAGTCTGTGAAGAAGATCAATCTACAGACAAGTGCCCTTCCTTACCCAGACTTAAAGCTATATACCAAGGGGCTGAAGGAGACATTGAACCACTCTATTTCATAAACCAGAGGAGACCACATGAACCTAGACCATACCAGTAGGGGATGCAAGGGACAACCCAGACATACTGCAACCCAAACCATGTCACTCCCATACCTTCTTGAGGCCCTCCTGCTCATCCTTCCTGGTCTACGCCTCCTCCTTGGTCCTATCCATCTCAGTATCATGCTCAACCAGCCGCTCATTCATTTCAATCCTATGCTAAGCCACAACCTCAGTAGAATGTAACTCATCAGGGGGGGAGGCCCTAGTACAAATCTTCTCCCGCTCTTTTTCCTCCACCACCTAATCAACCACAACCATTGCCTCCTGCTCCACCAAGGCAAGCCCCAATGCTTTCCCAACCAAACCCAAACCCGAACAACAGACAGGCTCAGTAAGTATATAGTGGGGAACCATCATACCCAACTTATGTTGTGGAGATTCAGCAGATTAACTTGCGATCTGGGAGGTTTCTCTCAAATAGCCAGCCTCCCCCTAAGGAGGTTGAGGAAGATAAAGAGGAAAGTGAATCTAAATCAATTCCACCCTTTCCTGAGAGACTATCTCGGACAACACAGCCCACCCCAGAAGAAACTGAACTTCTGGGAGAATTGAAACAGTTATGTGTAAATATACCACTTCTCCAAGACATAAAGGATGTGCCTATATACAATAGGATGATCAAGAGAAGTGCTTTAGGCATCCAGGCAGGTGCAAGAGAGATTCCCCCAACCATCAATGTCATAGGACAACTATCTGACCTGATGTTGGGGTAGGTAATTTGTCTGAAATATCTGGACCCTGGAAGCCCAATAGTTAATGTCCACATCAATGGCACCATGATCCCACATACCTTGATTGATCTGGGAGCTACCATTAATGTGATGACAAAGGACACCATGCTTAAACTTAACCCCTAGGGCTCCTTGAGGAAGACCACGATAGTACTGCAACTAGCAGACTACTCCACCGTGACCCCTGAAGGGATTGTGGAAGATGTGATGGTCTCCGTTGATTCTTGGGAGTACCTTGCTTATTTCCTAATTCTCCAGCTGAAGGAAAAACTCACTGGGTATCCTCTCATCCTAGGGAGACCCTAGTTGGCCACTTCCAATGCCTACATCAGTTGTCGAGCTAGGAACATGACCTTCAAGAATGAGCATATGTCCAAATAATTAATCCTATACCCTCCTAACCAACCCTTGCTAGAACATGATCTACCTCTCTGGTTGGAGAAGGAGGATGAGGATGAAGTCTATTCTGCACCACTTTGTGCATTAAAATCTATCATGGGGGGAAAACCGTAAAATGAGGATGATATCATTGAAAATTTAATTCAAAATCCACCCCCCAATACCTTGCCATTAGAAGATATAGTGAAAGAAACCCAAGACAATCCCTTAACTTATCTCTGTGCGGCCAACCTGACCTCTCTCTGTGTTAAGAATATAGAGTTTGGCCCAGAAAGAACCTTGAAAATCAATTCATCCCTATCCACTTCCCAGCAGAAGGAGCTGTGCAGCTTATTGAGAAAACATTTAGATGCCTTCACCTGAAATTATAAGGAGATGAAGGGAGTGCACCCTTCAGTATGTACTCATCATATATACATTAAGGAAGATTGAAAAACAATTAAGCAGGCTCAAAGGAGGATGAATCTAGCCCTTAAAGACATTGTTAAGGAAGAATTACAAAAATTACTTGATGCAGGATTCATATACCCCATCTCTGATAGTGAATGGGTCTCCCCTTTGGTTCTAGTGCCAAAGAAAAATGGTAAGTGGAGAATCTGTGTCGACAAAGCCACTAAAAAGGACCATTTTCCTTTGCCTTTCATAGATCAAGTGTTAGATGGTCTAGTGGGGAAAAGTTTTTCTCCTTCCTAGATGGGTTTAGCGGGTACAATCAGATTCAAATCAGCCCAGAAGACCAAGATAAGACCACTTTCACTTGTCCTTGGGGCACCTTTGCGTATCGAGTCCTTCCTTTTGGTTTGTGTAACACTCTAGCCACTTTCCAGAGAGTAGTATTGAGTATATTTTCTGACTTGGTTCATGATGCAGTGGAAATATATATGGATGATTTTACTCCTTATGGTTCTAACTTTTAGGAAGCTTTATCTAACCTAGGAAAAGTCTTGGACAAGTGTATTGAAATGAACCTGTCCCTTAGTCTAGAAAATTGTGAAGTTTTTATTACTGAAGGCACCATGCTAGGTCATGCAATATCTCAACAATAATTGCAGGTGGACCCCAACAAAATTTCCATCATCCAAAGGCTCCCACCTCCTCAAAAGGTTAGAGATGTCCAAAGTTTCCTAGGCTTAGTTGGATATTACAGAAGATTCATTAAATATTTCAGTAAGTTAACCTCTTCGTTGTTTGGTCTTTTGGGAAAAGATATCAAGTTCATATGGACTGAAAATTGTCAAGAAGCCCTAGATACCTTGAAAAGAAAACTTGTGACTACCCCAATCATGAGAGGCCCAAACTAGGCCCTACCTTTCCACATTCACATAGATGCCTTGAACAAAGCAACAGGAGCAACCTTAGGACAAATTCATGAAAAGTTACCTCATGCATATACTTTATAAGTAAAAATTTGTTAAAGGCAGAGTTAAAATACACGGTAACTGAGAAGGAACTCCTAGCTGTAGTGCATTCCTTAAACAAATTTAGACATTATATCACAGGATATCAAACCTTTGTACACATTGATCATGTTGCAATTAGATATTTGATGAACAAACAAGATGTAAATGCTTGCATTATTAGATGGTTGCTTTTACTACAACAATTGGATTTGACCAATTTTGATAAGCCTGGTAAAGAAAATGTTGTTGCTGACCTTTTGTTTAGAGTAAATTTGCCCGCAGGTGAAGAAGGATTGGTGGATGATCAAATGCCAAATGAACACCTGTTTCCTATCTCAGTACTCTCTCCATGGTTTACTGATATATCAAACTACTTGGCTTCAACACAGTTCCCACCACACCTCTCCTCAAAGGAGAAGAGAAAGATCGTGAGGAAAAGCGCCCCTTTCACCTGGATTAGGCGAAATCTCTTCAAACTAGACCCAGATCATATCTTGAGAAGATGTGTTAAGGAGGAGGAAGTTTTTGACATTCTCCTGACCTGTCATGATGGGCCTTATGGAGGCCATTTTGTAGCAAAGAGGACTGCCTTCAAAATATTGCAAGCAGGATACTATTGGCCCACTCTTCATCAATATCTGAGGAGGTATACCAGCCAATGTGATCAGTGTCAAAGGATGGGGAAACCTACTCCAAAGGATGAGATTCCCGTGCAACCTCAAGTAACCTTTGAGCCATTTTAGAAGTGGGGCATGGACTTTGTGGGTCCTATCAACCCTCCTTTAAAACAGAAGCAACACATCATTGTGTGCACCGATTATCTGACAAAATGGACAGAAACAAAAGAAATCAAAGCCACAACAGAGGAAAAAGTAGCTAAGTTCTTGAGAGAAAAAATATTCTATAAGTTCACGTATCCAAGAGAAATGGTCATAGACCAAGGCAGTCAATTCACTTCCAATTTGATTGAAGACCTGTTCACACATCATAAAATCAAGCATAGGTCTTCCACCCCTTACCATCCACAAGCCAATGGGCACGTGGAAGTCACTAATAGAGCTTTGGAAGGAATTTTGACCAAGGTAGTGAGCAGCAGCAGAAAATATTGGGCGAATAGACTAGTTGAGGCCACCTGGGCCTACAACACAACCTGGAAGACCACCACAGGGTTCACACCCTATGAACTGGTCTATTGGAAGAAGGCTTTGCTGTCAATAGAATTTGAATACAATACACTAAGAATGGTAGCTCAGCTAGAACTAGACCTCAGCCATGCACAGAGGGAAAGACTGCTCTAGCTCAATGGATTGGATGAACAAAGATTGCAAGCCCTTCTCCACACAGAGGTAGTTCAACTTCAAAGGAAGATATGGCATGACAAAAATATTAAGGAGAAGCAATTCCAAGAGGGAGATTGGGAACTGCTCTATGACTCGAGGTATAAATACTTCAAAGCCAAGCTGAGGAAAAGATGGTTAGGACCCTACACTGTGGAAAAATGCAATGACAATGGTTCAGTTCTGATCAGAACCATTGATGAGGAAGCCGTCCCCATGGTTGTCAATGGACATAGGTTGAAAATTTACAAGAAGCCCCTCTCCAAGCGAGAGTTCATTGAAGATCTAAATAAGATAGTGATGGTAGTGGAGTAGGTCTTAGCCTCCACTTCACCCACTCACTGAAGAAGCAGAAAAACAAAAAAAAA